>JBBDGP010005765.1:0-28929 GCA_037952835.1 Lithobates septentrionalis | reverse complement strand
TCTCCAACACCCCCCCTGTGCTCTCCAACACCCCCCCTGTGCTCTCCTACACCCCCCCCCCTGTGCTCTCCAACACCCCCCCCTGTGCTCTCCAACACCCCCCCCTGTGCTCTCCAACACCCCCCCCCTGTGCTCTCCAACACCCCCCCCCCTGTGCTCTCCAACACCCCCCCCCTGTGCTCTCCAACACCCCCCCCTGTGCTCTCCAACACCCCCCCCTGTGCTCTCCAACACCCCCCCCCCTGTGCTCTCCAACACCCCCCCCTGTGCTCTCCAACACCCCCCCCTGTGCTCTCCAACACCCCCCCTGTGCTCTCCAACACCCCCCCTGTGCTCTCCTACACCCCCCCCTGTGCTCTCCTACACCCCCCCCCTGTGCTCTCCTACACCCCCCCCCCTGTGCTCTCCAACACCCCCCCCCTGTGCTCTCCAACACCCCCCCTGTGCTCTCCAACACCCCCCCTGTGCTCTCCTACACCCCCCCCCTGTGCTCTCCTACACCCCCCCCCCTGTGCTCTCCAACACCCCCCCCCCCTGTGCTCTCCAACACCCCCCCCCCCTGTGCTCTCCTACACCCCCCCTGTGCTCTCCTACACCCCCCCTGTGCTCTCCAACACCCCACCCCGTGCTCTCCTACACCCCCCCCCCCGTGCTCTCCAACACCCCCCCCCTGTGCTCTCCAACACCCCCCCCCCTGTGCTCTCCAACACCCCCCCCCTGAGCTCTCCAACACCCCCCCCCCCTGTGCTCTCCAACACCCCCCCCCTGTGCTCTCCAACACCCCCCCCCCTGTGCTCTCCAACACCCCCCCCCCTGTGCTCTCCAACACCCCCCCCCCCTGTGCTCTCCTACACCCCCCCCTGTGCTCTCCTACACCCCCCCCTGTGCTCTCCAACACCCCCCCCTGTGCTCTCCAACACCCCCCCCTGTGCTCTCCAACACCCCCCCCTGTGCTCTCCAACACCCCCCCGTGCTCTCCAACACCCCCCCCGTGCTCTCCAACACCCCCCCCGTGCTCTCCAACACCCCCCCTGTGCTCTCCAACACCCCCCCCTGTGCTCTCCAACACCCCCCCCTGTGCTCTCCAACACCCCCCCCTGTGCTCTCCAACACCCCCCCCTGTGCTCTCCAACACCCCCCCCTGTGCTCTCCAACACCCCCCCCTGTGCTCTCCAACACCCCCCCCTGTGCTCTCCAACACCCCCCCTGTGCTCTCCAACACCCCCCCTGTGCTCTCCAACACCCCCCCCCCCTGTGCTCTCCAACACCCCCCCTGTGCACTCCAACACACCCCCCCTGTGCACTCCAACACACCCCCCCTGTGCTCTCCAACACCCCCCCCTGTGCTCTCCAACACACACACCCCCTGTGCTCTCCAACACACCCCCTGCGCTCTCCAACACCCCCCCTGCGCTCTCCAACACCCCCCCTGCGCTCTCCAACACCCCCCCCCCCTGTGCTCTCCAACACCCCCCCCCCTGTGCTCTCCAACACCCCCACCTGTGCTCTCCAACACCCCCCCCCCCGTGCTCTCCAACACCCCCCCCCCCCCGTGCTCTCCAACACCCCCCCCCCCGTGCTCTCCAACACCCCCCCCCCGTGCTCTCCAACACCCCCCCCCCTGTGCTCTCCAACACCCCCCCCCCCCTGTGCTCTCCAACACCCCCCCCCCTGTGCTCTCCAACACCCCCCCCCCCCCTGTGCTCTCCAACACCCCCCCTTGCTCTCCAACCCCCCCCCCCCCGTGCTCTCCAACACCCCCCCGTGCTCTCCAACACCCCCCCTGTGCTCTCCAACACCCCCCCCCCCTGTGCTCTCCAACACCCCCCCCCCCTGTGCTCTCCAACACCCCCCCCCCTGTGCTCTCCAACACCCCCCCTCTGTGCTCTCCTACACCCCCCCTGTGCTCTCCAACACCCCCCCCCTGTGCTCTCCTACACCCCCCCTGTGCTCTCCAACACCCCCCCCCCTTTGCTATCCAACACCCCCCCCCTGTGCTCTCCAACACCCCCCCCCCTGTGCTCTCCAACACCCCCCCCCCTGTGCTCTCCAACACCCCCCCCCCCCTGTGCTCTCCAACACCCCCCCCCTGTGCTCTCCAACACCCCCCCCTGTGCTCTCCAACACCCCCCCTGTGCTCTCCAACACCCCCCCCTGTGCTCTCCAACACCCCCCCTGTGCTCTCCAACACCCCCCCCTGTGCTCTCCAACACCCCCCCCTGTGCTCTCCAACACCCCCCCCTGTGCTCTCCTACACCCCCCTGTGCTCTCCAACACCCCCCCCCCCCTTTGCTATCCAACACCCCCCCCCCCTGTGCTCTCCAACACCCCCCCCCCCTGTGCTCTCCAACACCCCCCCCCCCCTGTGCTCTCCAACACCCCCCCCCCCCTGTGCTCTCCAACACCCCCCCCCCCCCTGTGCTCTCCAACACCCCCCCCCTGTGCTCTCCAACACCCCCCCCGGTGCTCTCCAACCCCCACCTGTGCTCTCCAACTCCCCTCCCCCCCCTGTGCTCTCCAACTCCCCTCCCCCCCTGTGCTCTCCAACTCCCCCCCCCCCCCTGTGCTCTCCAACTCCCCCCCCCCCCCTGTGCTCTCCAACTCCCCCCCTCCTGTACTCTCCAACTCCCTCCCCCCCCTGTGCTCTCCAACCCCCCCCCCCTGTGCTCTCCAACTCCCCCCCCCTGTGCTCTCCAACACCCCCCCCGCCCTGTGCTCTCCAACTCCCCCCGCCCTGTGCTCTCCAACTCCCCCCGCCCTGTGCTCTCCAACTCCCCCCGCCCTGTGCTCTCCAACTCCCCCCGCCCTGTGCTCTCCAACTCCCCCCGCCCTGTGCTCTCCAACTCCCCCCGCCCTGTGCTCTCCAACTCCCCCCCCGCCCTGTGCTCTCCAACACTTCCCCCCTGTGCTCTCCAACACCCCCCCCCCCTGTGCTCTCCAACACCCCCCCCCCCTGTGCTCTCCAACACCCCCCCCTGTGCTCTCCAACACCCCCCCCCCTGTGCTCTCCAACACCCCCCCCCCCTGTGCTCTCCAACACCCCCCCACCTGTGCTCTCCAACTCCCCTCCCCCCCTGTGCTCTCCAACTCCCCCCCTGTGCTCTCCAACTCCCCCCTCCCCCCCTGTGCTCTCCAACTCCCCCCCCCCCCCCCTGTGCTCTCCAACTCCCCCCCCCCCCCCCTGTGCTCTCCAACTCCCCCCCCCTCCTGTACTCTCCAACTCCCCCCCCCCCCTGTGCTCTCCAACTCCCCCCCTGTGCTCTCCAACTCCCCCCCCTGTGCTCTCCAACTCCCCCCCGTGTGCTCTCCAACTCCCCCCCCCTGTGCTCTCCAACCCCCCCCCCTGTGCTCTCCAACTCCCCCCCCCTGTGCTCTCCAACACCCCCCCCGCCCTGTGCTCTCCAACTCCCCCCGCCCTGTGCTCTCCAACTCCCCCCGCCCTGTGCTCTCCAACTCCCCCCGCCCTGTGCTCTCCAACTCCCCCCCGCCCTGTGCTCTCCAACTCCCCCCCCCCCCCCCTGTGCTCTCCAACACTTCCCCCTGTGCTCTCCAACACCCCCCCCTGTGCTCTCCAACACCCCCCCACCTGTGCTCTCCAACTCCCCTCCCCCCCCTGTGCTCTCCAACTCCCCTCCCCCCCCTGTGCTCTCCAACTCCCCCCCCCCACTGTGCTCTCCAACTCCCCCCCCCCCCTGTGCTCTCCAACTCCCCCCCCCCCCCTGTGCTCTCCAACTCCCCCCCCCCCTGTGCTCTCCAACTCCCCCCCCCCCCCGTGCTCTCCAACTCCCCCCGCCCTGTGCTCTCCAACTCCCCCCGCCCTGTGCTCTCCAACTCCCCCCGCCCTGTGCTCTCCAACTCCCCCCGCCCTGTGCTCTCCAACTCCCCCCCCCCCCCTGTGCTCTCCAACACTTCCCCCCTGTGCTCTCCAACACCCCCCCCTGTGCTCTCCAACACCCCCCCACCTGTGCTCTCCAACTCCCCTCCCCCCCCTGTGCTCTCCAACTCCCCTCCCCCCCCTGTGCTCTCCAACTCCCCCCCCCCTGTGCTCTCCAACTCCCCCCCCCCCCCTGTGCTCTCCAACTCCCCCCCCCTGTGCTCTCCAACTCCCCCCCCTGTGCTCTCCAACTCCCCCCCCTGTGCTCTCCAACTCCCCCCTGTGCTCTCCAACCCCCCCCCCCTGTGCTCTCCAACCCCCCCCCCCGTGCTCTCCAACTCCCCCCCCCTGTGCTCTCCAACACCCCCCCGCCCTGTGCTCTCCAACTCCCCCCGCCCTGTGCTCTCCAACTCCCCCCGCCCTGTGCTCTCCAACTCCCCCCGCCCTGTGCTCTCCAACTCCCCCCGCCCTGTGCTCTCCAACACCCCCCCCCCTGTGCTCTCCAACACCCCCCCCCCTGTGCTCTCCAACACCCCCCCCCCTGTGCTCTCCAACACCCCCCCCCCTGTGCTCTCCAACACCCCCCCCCTGTGCTCTCCAACACCCCCCCCCCTGTGCTCTCCAACACCCCCCCCCTGTGCTCTCCAACACCCCCCCCCTGTGCTCTCCAGCCACCCCCACCGCTCCTCCTATCCAGCTCACCCCAGTGCTCTCTAGCCCCCCCAGTGCCCACCACCTCCCCCTCCCAGTGCTCTCCAGCCCCTTCCCTGTGTTCTCCGCAGTCCCCCCAGTGCTCTCCAACTCCCTCCATGCTCTCTGCTGTCCCCCTGTGCTCTCCAACTTCCCCCCCCCCCCCGTGCTCTCCAACTTCCCCCCTCCCTGTGCTCTCCAACTTCCCCCCTCCCTGTGCTCTCCAACTTCCCCCCTCCCTGTGCTCTCCAACTTCCCCCCTCCCTGTGCTCTCCAACTTCCCCCCTCCCTGTGCTCTCCAACTTCCCCCCTCCCTGTGCTCTCCAACTTCCCCCTCCCTGTGCTCTCCAACTTCCCCCCTCCCTGTGCTCTCCAACTTCCCCCCTCCCTGTGCTCTCCAACTCCCCCCCCCCCCCCCCCCCCCCCGTGCTCTCCAACTTCCCCCCCCTGTGCTCTCCAACTCCTCCCCCCCCCCTGTGCTCTCCAACTTCCCCCCCTGTGCTCTCCAACTCCCCCCCCCCCCCCCTGTGCTCTCCAACTCCCCCCCCCCCCTGTGCTCTCCAACTTCCCCCCCTGTGCTCTCCAACTCCCACCCCCCCCTGTGCTCTCCAACTCCCCCCCCCCCCCTGTGCTCTCCAACTCCCCCCCCCTGTGCTCTCCAACTCCCCCCCCCCCCGTGCTCTCCAACTTCCCCCTCCCTGTGCTCTCCAACTTCCCCCATGCTTTCTAGCCCCCCTCCCTGTGCTCTCCAGCCCCTCCAGTGCTCTCTGCTCCCCCTGCGCCTTCCCCCCCCCCTTTCAATGCTCTCCAGCCACCTCCACCACTCCTCCTATCCTGCTCCCCCCAGTGCTCTCTAGCCCCCCCCCCCACCCAGTGCCTGCCACCTCCCCCCTCCCTGTGCTTTCCAGCCTCCCTGCCTGTGTTCTCCACCTTCCCCCCAGGGCCCTCTCCCATCCGCCTTCCCCCCAGTACCCTCCTCCTTCCCCCAGTGCTCTCTGCTGCCCCCTGTGCTCTCCAACTCCCCCCATGCTCTCCAGCCCCTCCCCCCCAGTGCCCTCTGCCTCCCCCCTAGTGCCCTCTCCAACAGCCCCTCTAGTGCTCTTCAACTCCCCCCCCCCCGTGCTCTCTGCTGCGCCCCCCGACGTGCTCTCCAACTCCCCCATGCTCTCCGCTGCCCCCCTGTGCTCTCCAACACCTCCCTCCCTGTGCTCATCAACTCCCCCCATGCTCTCCAGCCCCTCCAGTGCTCTTTGCCTCCCCCCAGTGCCCTCCGCCTACCCCCTGTGCTCTCAAGCCACCCTTACCGCTCCTCCTATCCTGCTCCCCCCCCCCCCCCCCCAGTGCTCTCTAGCCCTCCCAGTGCCCGCCCCCTCCCTGTGTTCACCTTCCCCCCGTGCCCCCCCCCCAGTACTCTCCGCCTCCCCCCCTCCGTGCTCGTCGCCTTCCCGATCACTGCGAACAGAAGATCTCTGACATGTCACTAGGCAGAACAGGGAATCGTCTTGTTTATATAGGCAGTTCCCCGTTCTGCCTCTGTACATCGAGTCCGCAGGCGCGCTCCTGTGGCGGACGTGCGTGCACACGCCCGCTATCTTCCTTGCACAGACCAGGTACGTCCGTTCGCGCAGGAGAGCCGACCTGCCGCAGTATATCTACGTGAGCCGGTCAGCAAGTGGTTAAGATGGGGTCTTAGGCCCCCCCTTTCACACTTGTGCGACCTGAAAGTCGCACGACTTTGACGCGACTTAAAGCCTTGCCTGTGTAATCTCGAGGTCTATGGGCCTCAAGTTGCACCAAAGTCGGACCAAAGTACTGCAGGGACTACTTTTGAAGTCGCACACATATGAAGGGTCCTCATTGGAAATCATGGGGTACGACTTGTCATGTGACTTTGAAGTCCCAAGTCGCACGAGTGTGAAAGGGGTCTCACCCAAATAGGTTTTCCTTCCAGTTTTTCAAAAATTGTGAGCAGGATAAGTGAGAATAAAGCGGTACAGATGGAAACAACATCTGAACAATAAAAAAGACGTTTTTCTGCAAAGCCGCACAAAACGGCAGCTGGTGGAGACCCGCGTGGCACAGAGAGAGCCAGCCGGGGGGGGGGGGTCAGGAGGAGAGGGGCCGAGGAGTGCCAGGTGGGCACAAACATCGTGCGTCATCTACCAATCCTCTACTGATGCAAGTCATAGGAAGAAATAATAAATGAGGGCGAGGATCGGTATTAATGATCGTATCACACTGTCGATCTCAGCTGCAGGTCGGGACGAATAAACAGTTCAGATCCAACTGGCCTATTCCATCCGACAAATTAAAAACAGAGGAGAAGGAATGTAAAGAGATGACCCAAGTAGAAAACGTAATGAGACTCATTTGTAAGAGCCGTAGGAAGGGGCCAGGCGCAGGCGCTGCTCAGATCCACCAAACACCACATACAGTACTATGGAAGAAAAGAGAAACAACCAGAAAAAACAAACTGATAGCATCAAAAACCTCCTATAGAAGAAATAAGAAGAAGGGAAAATCTATTCTATTTCTCTAAATGTAGCAGAATAAATCCTCGGATTGTAGAGACTGAACAAAAACTTCAGAGGTGGAAAGCAGGGGCCTAGGGGTACCAAGAGGAGGGGGTACCACGGGACTGGGGAGGATGAGGATGGGAGGAGCAGGACTGTGAAGGACGAGGATGGGAGGAGCCAGACTGGGGAGGATGAGGATGGGAGGAGCCAGACTGGGGAGGATGAGGATGGGAGTTGCTAGACTTATTAGGATGGGAGGAGATGGACTTGGGAGGATGAGGATGGGAGGAGCCAGACTGGGGAAGATGAGGACGGGAGGAGCCAGACTGGGGTGGGAGGAGCAGGACTGGGAAGGACGAGGATGGGAGGAGCCAGACTGGGGAAGATGAGGATGGGAGGAGCCAGACTGGGGGTGGGAGGAGCAGGACTGGGAAGGATGAGGATGGGAGGAGCCAGATGGGGTGGGAGGAGCAGGACTGGGAAGGATGGGAGGAGCTGGACTTGGGAGGATGGGAGGAGCCAGACTGGGGGGTGGGAGGAGCAGGACTGGGGAGGATGAGGATGGGAGGAGCCGGACTAGGGGGATGAGGATGAGAGGAGCCGGATTTAGGAGGATGGGAGGAGCCGGACTGGGAAGGGTGAGGATGGGAGGAGCCGGACTGGGAAGGGTGAGGATGGGAGGAGCTAGACTGGGGGGGATGAGGATGGGAGGAGCCATACTGGGGAGGATGAGGATGGAAGGAGCCAGACTTGGGAGCATGAGGATGGGAGGAGCCAGACTGTTGGATGAGGATGGGAGGAGCCAGACTGGAGAGGATGAGGATGGCAGGGGCCGGACTGGGGAGAATGAGGATGGGAGGAGCTGGGACTGGGGAGGATGAGGATGGAAGGAGCCAGACTTGGGAGCATGAGGATGGGAGGAGCCAGACTGGGGAGGATGAGGATGGGAGGAGCCGGACTGGGAAGGATGAGGATGGCAGGAGCCAGACTGGGGAGAATGAGGATGGGAGGAGCCAGACTGGGGAGGATGAGGATGGGAGGAGCCAGACTGGGGAGGATGAGGGTGGGAGGAGCCAGACTGGGGAGGATGAGGGTGGGAGGAGCCAGACTGGGGAGGATGAGGATGGGAGGAGCCGGACTTGGGAGGATGAGGATGGGAGGAGCAAGACTGGGGGAGGATGAGGATGGGAGGAGCAGGTAGGCCTTAATGCCCATCCACCACATATACTCACTGGACACTTTATTAAGTCCACCTTGCTAGTAGCGGGTTGGACCCCCTTTGGCCTTCATTCTTGGTGGCATAGACACATCAAGGTGTTGGAAACGTTCCTCAGAGATTTTGCTCCATAGTGACATGATAACATCAAGCAGTTGCTGCAGATTTGTCGGCTGCACATCCATGATGCTGATCTCCACCACATCCCAAAGGTGCTCTATTGGATGGGATGTGGTGAGTGTGGAGGCCATTGGAGGACAGGGACCTCATTGTCCAGTGGTGAGATGATTGGAGCTTTGTGACATGGTGCATTATCCTGCTGGAAGGAGCCATCAGAAGATGGGGACACTGTAGTCATAAAGGGATGGCCATGGTCACCAACAATACTCAGGTAGGTCGTGGTGATTAAACCATGCTCAATTGGTACGAAGGGGCCCAAAGTGTGGCAAGAAAATATCCCCCACACCATTACACCACCAGCCTGAACCAGTGATATCCCATCCCCCACACCATTACACCCCCCACCACCAGCCTGAACTGGTGATACAAGGGAAATTCTGACCCCACCATCTGAATGTCGCAGCTGAAATCCAGACTTATCAGACCCGGTGTGGTCTTCTGCTGCTGCAGCCCATCTGCTTCAAGGTTGGATTTGTTGTGCGTTCAGAGATGGTATTCTGCATACCTTGGATGTAACGAGAGGTTATTCGAGTTACTGTTGCCTTTCTATCATGTGGAACCAGTCTGCCCATTTTCCTCTGACCTCTGACATCAACAAGGCATTTTCCTCCACACAACTGCCGCTCCCTGGATATTTTCTCTTTTTCCCACCATTCTCTGTAAACCCCGAGAGATGGTTGTGTGTGAAAATCCCAGAAATTCTCAGACCAGCCCGTCTGCCACCAACAACCATGCCACGTTCAAAGTCACTTAAATCCCCTTTCTTCCCCATTCTGATGCTCGATTTGAACTTCAGAAAGTCGTCTTCACCACGTTTAGATGCCTAAATGCATTGAGTTGCTGCCCTGTGATTGGCTGAATAGCAATTTATGTTACCAAGCAATTGAACAGGTGTACCTAATAAAGTGTATATTTACCAACTGATCAAACTGCTGCCACCTGTTTTATTTATTTATTTTTTACATTTAATGCCATAAGTCTTCCCTCTCTTGGCCAGGCAAGGCGCATTATAGCTCCACACACATCTATGGGGCTCGTCTACTTTCATCCCTCTGCATTTACTGAGTCTTAATGTCTTGTCAGTTGAGAAATGGGGAGGCCAAGGGAGCCCATTGTTGAGCCTTGTTTAGGGCAATGGAGGGGCCAAGGTGGGAACCATTGTTGGGCTATGCTGGGGCAACAAGGAGGCCAAGAGGGAACCATTTGTTGAGCTACAGTAGGCTTCGGGGTTATGGGGGGGCACTATTGTTGGGATGTGTTTAGGGCAATAGAGGGGCTACAGGGGAATTATTGTTGAGCTGGTAGGGGTGGGGCCCTTTTTGGGCTGGGTTTAGGGCAGTTAGGGTGTCAAGGAGGAACTATATTTGGGCTGTGTTTAGGGCAAAGGAGGGGCCAAGGGGTAACCAAAGTTTGGCTGTGCTTAGGGCAATGGACTGGCCAGGAGGGAAACTGTTGTTAGGCTGTGCTTAGGGCAATGGAGGGGCCAGGAGGGCGCCATTGTTTGACTGTGCATAGTGAAATCAAGGGGCCAAAGGGATTAAGAAGGGTGCACCATTATTAGGCTGTGCTTGGGGCAATGGAGGAGCCAAGGAATGCACCATTGTTAGGTTGTGCTTAGGGAAATCGAGGGGCCAGGGGGGGGCACCATTGTTGGTCTGTGCTTAGGGAAATGGAGGGGCCAAGGTAGAACCATTGTTTGTGCTGTGCTTAAGGCAATATAGGGGCCAGGAGGTGAACTTTTGTTGGTTGTGCTTAGGGCAATGATGGAACCAAGGTGAGAACCATCATTGGACTGTGCTTAGGGAAATTTGAGGGTCCAAAGGGACTACAATTGTTGGGATGTGCTTAGGGCAATGGGGAGGCCAAGGGAGAAGCATTGTTGTGCTGTTCTTAGGAACATCAAGGGGCCCAGGGGGGCACCATTATTGGTCTATGTTTAGGGCAATGGTGTGGCCAAGGGAGAACCATTGAACTGTGCTTAGGGCAGTGGAGGAGCCAAGGGGGGAACCATTGTTGGTCTGTGCTTAGGGCAAGAGAAGCGCCAGGGGAGGAACTGTTGTTGGGCTATTCTTAGGGAAATGATGGGGCCAAGATGAGCACCATCTTTAAATTGTGTTTAGGGAAATCGAGGGGCCAAAGGGGTTACAATTGTTGGGATGTGCTTAGGGAAATTGAGGGGCCAAGAGAGAAGAATTGTTGTGCTGTGCTTAACCCAGGGGGGCATCATTGTTGGCCTATGCTTAGGGCAAAAGAAGGGCCAAGTGTGAACCATTGTTGAGCTGTGCTTAGGGCAATGGAGGAGCCAAGGAAGGCACCATTGTTAGGCTGTGCTTAGGGCAATTGAGGGGCCAATGGGGGGTACCATTGTTGGTCTGTGCTTGGAGCAATTGAGGGGCCAAGGGAGAACCATTGTGCTGTGCTTAGGGCAATGGATAGACCAAGGGAGAACCATTGTGGAGCTGTGCTTAGGGCAATGGAGGAGCCAAGGCCGAAACCATTGTTGGGCTGTGCTTATGGCAATAGAGGAACTGTTGTTCGGCTGTGCTTAGGGCACTGATGGAACCAAGCTGAGTACCATCAGTGGACAGTGCTTAGGGAAATTTGAGGGTCCAAAGGGACTACAATTGTTTGGATGTGCTTAGGGCAATGGAGAGGCCAAGGGAGAAGCATTGTTGTGCTGTTCTCAGGAACATCAAGGGGCCCAGGGGGGCACCATTGTTGGTCTATGCTTAGGGCAATGAAAGGGCCAAAGGAGAACAATTGTTGACCTGTTTTTAGGGCAATGGAGGGGCCAAGGTGGGCACCATCATTGAATTGTTTGGGAACCATTGTTAGACTGTGCTTACAACAAGAGAAGCACCAGGAGAGGAACTTTTGTTGGTCTATTTTTAGGGAAATGATGGGGCCAGCGTGGGCACCATCATTGAATTGTGGTTAGGGAAATTGAGGGGCCAAAGGAGTTACAATTGTTGAGATGTGCTTAGGGAAATTGAGGTGCCAAGGGAGAAGAATTGTTGTGCTGTGCTTAGGAACATCAAGGGGCCCAGGAGGGCACCATTGTTGGCCTATGCTTAGAGCAATGGAGGGGCCAAGGGAGAAATATTGTTGAGCTGTACTTAGGGCAATAGAAGGTCCAAGAGGGGAACTGTTGTTGGGCTGTGCTTAGGGCAATAGAAGGGCCAAGAGGGGAACTGTTGTTGGGCTGTGCTTAGGGCAATGATGGGGCCAAAGTGATTACAATTGTTGGGATGTGCTTAGGGCAAAAACTTAAACTTATTTTTTAACACTGAAATTAGTTAGAGAGGGTGTGGGGTAAAGGGGGAGATCATCAACAACAAATGTGACCCATTGCAACCTTGATATAACAATGGCATGCCACCATCCCTAAATGTATTGTAAAAAAAATTTTGGAAGTAGAACTGGGACTTTACATGAAGCATGTCATTGTAATTGATGGAAATACGTATAAATCTAAGAATTGATTTAATTAATTTTAATTTAATGTCATAATCTCCAAAGGGTACTCCATGATATTTGAGAGCATAATTGGATTAATAAATAATGTATAATTTTAAATATAATCATAAAAGATTAACATAATAACTATAGTAATAATGAATTGAATGCAAACAATCAATGGACGTGATTAATACAATTATTACAAATAAAAGCTTCATGTAAAGTCCCATTTCTACTTCCAAATTTTTTTTTACAAAGGGGGAGATCAGCTGCTTGGACATTCACCAAATGATGTATTCCTACTTCTGTTGATCCATATTACAGCTTCTTCCAAGAATGGACCCACATATCCAAACAGACAAATCCAAGCTATACAATTCAACTTTATTTTAACAAGAAGCATTTTCTGTACAATAATTTATACTATAAGAGAATCGGCTGTACAGTTATATACTATATTATACAATGTGCATTAAAAAAACATTATTTCCAGAAGCATTTCCTAGTCGCATCCATTGCATCTCTCTGCTGTTTCTGTGCATCTCAGCAGTAAATAGTGAAGCGGGTTTCTTCTTTTACACTTGCTTCTCCAGGCCGTGGTTTGTCCGCTTCACCAACGCTTCCCGGGTGTCCGACTGCCACTGCTGCACCAGATCTGTCGGGGTTTTCCCATCCTGTGTTGCATACAAAAAGTAAAAATGGCGTTATTGTAGAAGCTGTCCCTGAACCACTTCACCTCCGGAAGGTTCTTACCCCCCCCCCTCATGACCCAGGCAATTTTGTGATATTCAGCACTGCGCTACTTTAACTGGCAATTGCACGGTCATACAACAACCCACAACTGCGGCGGGCAGTCTGTTAATATCATGAATTTAAATGAATATGAATTTATTGTTGAACATTATCGGAAGCGGTGTTAAAAATCTTGCTTGCTTCATTTTTGGTGCATTGGTCAGTTTAAAAAAAATGCACCATTGCAATGCACTGAAAACGCAGCAATAAGGCATCAAAAATGCATCTGAGTTGTGTTTTTTGATGCATTTTTTGTGTCACACAACCAATGAAAAACACACCATAAGCATGGTAAAATAGCGGCAAAATTGTGGGCGTTTTCGGCAGCCATTATCGAGACCTTTATTTTCTTTCAGCACAATGCTGAAAACCCTCTTTTCGGCCAATAGTTTTTGGCAGGCAAAATTTTGGTGCATCGCTAAATGTTTACTAATATAATGCTGGGATTGGCTCACAGCTATCACATTATACAGGCAGTGGCATCGCTATGGGGGGGGGGTGCGGCCCGTACCAGATGACACCCGCCAAAGGGGTGACACCGGGGCCGCCGCTACACAGTGCACTATATTGCATGCACTTGCAGCGGAGCGGTGCGAGGGAGGCGGCCTATAACACCCCCCAGTCAGTGAAGCCAACCCTCGGGGATCTCCAATATCTTCTTCCGCCGGGGTTGGTGGGAGGAGCTGGGGGTGTGGCTGCCTCCTCCCACAGACTTCTTTACTCATCTGATCCCGCAGCTGAAGAAGGGGGGGGAAAGAGGCGGGGACACAGCAGCCTCGAGATACTGCAAACTGTCACTGCATAGATCCCTAACTACCCTGTACCACCCCAATTTGCCCTATACCACCCCAAACTGCCCTTTACCACCCCAACCTGCCCTTTACCACCCCAACCTGCCCTATACCACCCCAAAACTGCCCTATACCACCCCAGCCTGCCCTATACCACCCCAAACTGCCCTATACCACCCCAAACTTCCCTGTACCACCCACACCTGCCCTGTACCACTCTAAACTGCCCTATGCCACTCCAAACTGCCCTATACCACCCCAACCTGCCCTGTACCACCCCAACCTGCCCTTTACCACCCCAACCTGCCCTACATCACCCCAACCTGCCCTTTACCACCCCAACCTGCCCTATACCACCCCAACCTGCCCTTTACCACCCCAACCTGCCCTACATCACCCCAACCTGCCCTTTACTACCCCAACCTGCCCTTTACCACCCCAACCTGCTCTATACCACCCCAACCTGCCCTTTACCACCCCAACCTGCCCTACACCACCCCAAACTGCCCTATACCACCCCAACCTGCCCTATATCACTCCAAACTGTCCTATCCCACCCCAACCTGCTCTATACCACCCCAACCTGCCCTTTACCACCCCAACCTGCCCTATCCCACCCCAACCTGCCCTTTACCACCCCAACCTGCCGTATATCACCCCAAACTGCCCTAAACCACTCCAACCTGTCCTAAACCAATCCAACCTGCTTATACCACCCCAACCTGCCCTATACTACCCCAACCTGCCCTATACTACCCCAACCTGCCCTATACTACCCCAGGGTGCATGTGATCACTGGTGACCAATCGCACACAGTAGTGTGATGATGTCATGAATGGATTCTATTCATGACTGTCATTTACTAGGTGTCATGTGGTATCTGTGGCACAGCGATCATGTGGTATCTGGGCCGATCATGGCGTCAGTCTGCTGTGTCTGATGGACACGGGTCACAGAGCGCGCAGGGTTGCACACAGCGCACATGAGCGGGGCAACATAGAAGTAAGTCGGGGGGCCTGATCAAGCCACCTGCCATCACTAAAATGAATGTTGGCCGGTCGGCAAGTGGTTACATTATAGTATAAAACTCTTTGTTAGTACGAGGGGTGATTGCTCCATCTGTTGAAGGCTATTACTAATATAATTATCAGGTTGTGTGTACTATGTGTAGTTTTTGATGTAACAACTCAAGTTTTCTGTTAATTCCTCTTCCTATACAGATTTCGGCACATTGGATCCAAAAGCAATCAAGATTCACGGCATCAGTTTTAGGCAGATCTGCAAATTCCTCGGCCAGGTTTGTGACCATAGACAAGATATGGGTCTACTGCTTTCAGCCAAAAGCATAGAAGCAGTCCATTGTTTGACTTTGTTCACAAATGGGTTATCGGTTAACAGGTTTCCGATGGAAGGTCCTCCCTAATTAGGCTGCAATACATTTTCCATAAGCTTTTGTAAACCCATGAAGGAAGGTCATAAGGACACAAACATTTGAGGTAGAACCCACATGCTTGCTATCTGGTGAAGCTTCCATTGACTGGACTCAGAGGATTTGCAGGCAGTATATGGAGTACATATTGGGGTTCGCTGAAATCATACCAGAGTATCATTCTCTGGTTGTGGAGATCGGGGGTCCTACTGATGGACTCTAGCAGAAAGACCTGCTATCGCCCCCCCAGGAGTATCAGATGTGTTGCTTTTGCAACCCTTTTTCTTATAGTAATTTGGACATGTTGTGTTTATAAGGAAGCTGTCAGGATAGAAGTAAAAGAACTGTAACCATTGTCTTATTTAGGGGTCCCAAGCTCTGTTGCTGTCATCCTGGTCTTTGCTTTACTGGAGAGTCCATTTCTAGAGGGGGGGGAATACTTCCAAAGGGGCACAGAGACAGCAATAAAAACCTGACAGAGGTTCTAAGCCTTACCAACTCCAAAACAAAAATGGCTGGAGTTCTACTTTTAGGTTTCATTTTGGGTTAGAATCTGAGCATAAGGATTATAATTACAGACCAATTCCCAAAGTGTCCAGTGCTGATTCTAAGGGTTGTATGGGGTCTGAATTTTCGGGAATTCTAAATGCACTTATTGACTTGTTGAACAAAGAGTCTGAATTCAGATTTCTCTCATTTTGGGAAAAACGGTTTCTATAAATGACTGCTCTGTATTCTGCTCTGTATGGGATACAAGGGCCGGAGGACTTACATAGCTACATAGTTAGTTGAAAAAAAGATGCTACTCCATCTAGTTCCACCAATTAAAAAAAAAACTAATAGAAAACCTCCATATACTCTATTCTATACACTCCATATACTCTATTCTATACACTCCATATACTCCATTCTATACACTCCATATACTCTATTCTATACACCCTATATACTCTATTCTATACACTCTATATACTCTATTCTATACACTCCATATACTCTATTCTATACACTCCATATACTCTATTCTATATACTCCATATACTCTATTCTATACACTCCATATACTCTATTCTATACACTCCATATACTCTATTCTATACAATGGTAAGAGGAGAGTAAGGGGATTATAGTGGTGCCAAAAAAATCGTTTTTGAATACTGTATAATGACATGTTGGTATTAAAAATATAATGTTTTATTAACAAACAGATTAAAAGAGGTATACAATAAAAATATACACAGCAAGGGTGTGAGCAAACAGTAAGGGAAAGATACAGAACCAGCATATGCAGCAATATTACAAGAACCAGCCAATAGCGTAACGGCAGGTCTTGTTCACAGGTATTGTAATCCTACATGTTTCGCTAACATTGGCTTCCTCAGGGACAGTCGGTTATACCTGTATTAATTTCATGAATTCTAGATAAAGAAATAGATAGTAAGAAAAAGTATAATAGTATATATTCAGACAAAAACAAATAAAATAAAATACATATTTGAGTACTTCCGGACATGGCCGAATGTCCCCCCACACAAAGGAGATTGCCAGGGCAAGCAATCACTCCATTAACCTCCCCCAGGGGAACACATCTCCGCCCATCAGGACACCCCAGAAGCCTCCATCCCAATGGTGGTAAAATACCTACTGGTTAAACACAAGTAGGCGAACAGAGTAGTCCCCCGGAGTGAAATCACGGCTCCATGTCGCAAATAAGGTGGCTGCAGGGGGTGAAAAAAAGGGGCCTGGCAAAATAGAGGAAAAGGTATGAATTACATAATGTTGGTGGATAACCAGAATTGGTCTGAGTGTCCAACCATAATGAAATAGGGCTAACATAGCCTCAAAGATACTCGCAGTTTATATCTTAATAAAAACAAGAGAAAAGTAAGGGCGCCCGGTAGGCTGACACTCGTGTTGGATAGGGTCACTGACGAATGGTGACTAGAAAGAACAAGGAGGGGGAAAAAATAAAAACATATAGAGGGATGATATTTTTATTGTTATCAGAGTGATATGTATTAAAGATAGGGAATAGGGCCATAAATAATATTCAATTGGGCATGGTAAACCTGAAAGATTCCATAGATTAAAGGGGAAAGGAAACTCACCTATAGGTCCGGCGTGACTCTTAAAAAGTGCTTTGGACTATGGAGATACAGTCAGTATGGGTAGTGTATTGAACACAGTGGAGCTACATTGTAGGAAAGGAAACATATGGTCAAGCTTGATATCCAAGATCCGGTCAACCAGAAAACCATCAGCACAGAGTAAAAAGGTAAAAGAAAGGCTTACCACATTAGACAGGACAGCGCTGTCTGTTTTCTGGTTGACCGGATCTTGGATATCAAGCTTGACCATATGTTTCCTTTCCTACAATGTAGCTCCACTGTGTTCAATACACTACCCATACTGACTGTATCTCCATAGTCCAAAGCACTTTTTAAGAGTCACGCCGGACCTATAGGTGAGTTTCCTTTCCCCTTTAATCTATGGAATCTTTCAGGTTTACCATGCCCAATTGAATATTATTTATGGCCCTATTCCCTATCTTTAATACATATCACTCTGATAACAATAAAAATATCATCCCTCTATATGTTTTTATTTTTTCCCCCTCCTTGTTCTTTCTAGTCACCATTCGTCAGTGACCCTATCCAACACGAGTGTCAGCCTACCGGGCGCCCTTACTTTTCTCTTGTTTTTATTACGATATAGACTGAGAGTATCTTTGAGGCTATGTTAGCCCTATTTCATTATGGTTGGACACTCAGACCAATTCTGGTTATCCACCAACATTATGTAATTCATACCTTTTCCTCTATTTTGCCAGGCCCCTTTTTTTCGCCCCCTGCAGCCACCTTATTTGCGACATGGAGCCGTGATTTCACTCCGGGGGACTACTCTGTTCGCCTACGTGTGTTTCACCGGTAGGTATTTTACCACCATTGGGACGGAGGCTTCTGGGGTGTCCTGATGGGCGGAGATGTGTTCCCCTGGGGGAGGTTAATGGAGCGATTGCTTGCCCTGGCAATCTCCTTTGTGTGTGGGGGACATTCGGCCATGTCCGGCAGCCCTCAAATATGTATTTTATTTTATTTGTTTTTGTCTGAATATATACTATTATACTTTTTCTTACTATCTATTTCTTTATCTAGAATTCATGAAATTAATACAGGTATAACCAACTGTCCCTGAGGAAGCCAATGTTGGCGAAACATGTAGGATTACAATACCTGTGAACAAGACCTGCCGTTACGCTATTGGCTGGTTCTTGTAATATTGCTGCATATGCTGGTTCTGTATCTTTCCCTTACTGTTTGCTCACACCCTTGCTGTGTATATTTTTATTGTATACCTCTTTTAATCTGTTTGTTAATAAGACATTATATTTTTAATACCAACATGTCATTATACAGTATTCAAAAACGATTTTTTGGCACCACTATAATCCCCTTACACTCCTCTTACCATTGTTACTAAATTAATTGGGATGAGGTGCTGTATTATATTGAGGACTATCTAGTCAAAAAAAAAACTTTTTTCTATTCTATACACTCCATATACTCTATTCTATATACTCCATATACTCTATTCTATATACTCCATATACTCTATTCTATACACTCCATATACTCTATTCTATATACTCCATATACTCTATTCTATATACTCCATATACTCTATTCTATACACTCCATATACTCTATTCTATACACCCTATATACTCTATTCTATATACTCCATATACTCCATTCTATACACTCCATATACTCTATTCTATACACTCCATATACTCTATTCTATACACTCCATATACACTCCATATACTCTATTCTATACACTCCATATACTCTATTCTATACACTCCATATACACTCCATATACTCTATTCTATACACTCCATATACTCTATTCTATACACTCCATATACACTCCATATACTCTATTCTATATACTCCATATACTCTATTCTATACAGTTAATCCAAAGAAAGGCAAAAAAAACCCCACAATAAAGCATGGTTCAACTCGCTCCAGTGGGGAAAATCAATTCTTTCCTGATTTCCCAGGAGGCAATCAGATATTCCCTGGATCAACTACCCCTGGCATTATTACCTCTATAATTAGTATCCAGTTATATATTTAGGAACGCATCAAGCTCTTTTTTAAAACAATCTACTGTGCTGTCCAGAACTAGTTCTTGGGGGAGTCTATTCCACATTTTCACAGCTCTTACTATGAAGAAGCTTTTCCGTATGTGGCGATTATGTATTTATACATGGAGATCATATCCCCCTTATGTATTTATACATGGAGATCATATCCCCCCTTATGTATTTATACATGGAGATCATATCCCCCTTATGTATTTATACATGGAGATCGTATCCCCCCTTATGTATTTATACATGGAGATCATATCCCCCTTATGTATTTATACATGGAGATCATATCCCCCTTATGTATTTATACATGGAGATCATATCCCCCCTTATGTATTTATACATGGAGATAGTATCCCCCCTTATGTATTTATACATGGAGATCATATCCCCCTTATGTATTTATACATGGAGATCATATCCCCCCTTATGTATTTATACATGGAGATCATATCCCCCCTTATGTATTTATACATGGAGATCGTATCCCCCCTTATGTATTTATACATGGAGATCATATCCCCCTTATGTATTTATACATGGAGATCATAAAATACTTACTCCATTCTTTGTCATCATGTTGGCTCCATAGATTATTAGCATTTTTATAATTTTGTAGCGGTTGAGTCTGACAGCATCGTGCAGTGCCGTGTCACCTTCCTGTAAAAGGCAAAGAAGAAGACCTTAGTGTATGTGTCATCTACAGAGGGGAAGATAATGATCGTCTCCCCTGCAGATTGTGTAAGTTTTGCCCACTTACAAAGAAATGAAGGGTCTATAGTTTGTATCATAGGTGTATTTTATATGATAGAGACAGAATATCAACCAAAAATTCAGAAAAACACACAATACAAATGTAAAATAAGTATTTGATCCCCTACCAACCAACAATAATTCTGCCCCCCCAGACACTACAGTAGGTGCTCATGTGGTACACAGATTAGTCCTGTCAATGTAAGAAGGTTCTCCTAACAACAACTCGTTATGTGTATAAAAGACACCTGTCCACAGAATCTCTTCCATCCAATCCTCACCATCATGGGGAAGACCAAAGATCTGTCAGAGGACGTCGGGGAGAAGATTGTAGACCTGCACAAGGCTGGAATGGGCTACAAGACCATCAGCAAGAAGCTTGGTGAGGAGGAGACAACTGTTGGAGCGATTATTCACAAATGGAAGAAATACAAAATAACCATCAATCGTCCTCAGTCTGGAGCTCCATGGAAGATTTCTCCTCATGGGGTGAGGATGGTCATGAGAAAAGTGAGGGATCCGCCCAGAACTACACGGGAGGAGCTTGTGAAGGATCTCAAGGTAGTTGGGACCACAGTCACCAAACAAACCATTGGTAGCACAATACACCACCATGGATTGAAATCCTGCAGCCCCCGCAAGACCCTCCTCAGGAAGACACATGGAGAGGAACGTCTGAAGTCCACCAACCAACATCTAAATGATTCAGAGAAGGAGAAAGTGCTGTGGTCAGAGGAGACCAAAATTCAGCTCTTTGGCATTAACTCAACTCGCCGTGTTTGGAGGAAGAAAAGTGCTGACTATGACCCGAAGAACACCATCCCTACAGTCACATCATCCCTACAGTCACATCATCCCTACAGTCACATCATCCCTACAGTCACACATCATCCCTACAGTCACATCATCCCTACAGTCACACATCATCCCTACAGTCACATCATCATCCCTACAGTCACACATCATCCCTACAGTCACATCATCCCTACAGTCACACATCATCCCTACAGTCACACACCATCCCTACAGTCACACATCATCCCTACAGTCACACATCATCCCTACAGTCACACCATCCCTACAGTCACACATCATCCCTACAGTCACATCATCCCTACAGTCACATCATCCCTACAGTCACACATCATCCCTACAGTCACACATCATCCCTACAGTCACACATCATCCCTACAGTCACACACCATCCCTACAGTCACACATCATCCCTACAGTCACACATCATCCCTACAGTCACACCATCCCTACAGTCACACATCATCCCTACAGTCACATCATCCCTACAGTCACATCATCCCTACAGTCACATCATCCCTACAGTCACACCATCCCTACAGTCACATCATCCCTACAGTCACATCATCCCTACAGTCACATCATCATCCCTACAGTCACACATCATCCCTACAGTCACACATCATCCCTACAGTCACACCATCCCTACAGTCACATCATCCCTACAGTCACATCATCCCTACAGTCACACATCATCCCTACAGTCACACATCATCCCTACAGTCACACATCATCCCTACAGTCACACATCATCCCTACAGTCACATCATCCCTACAGTCACATCATCCCTACAGTCACACATCATCCCTACAGTCACATCATCCCTACAGTCACACATCATCCCTACAGTCACACATCATCCCTACAGTCACACATCATCCCTACAGTCACATCATCCCTACAGTCACACATCATCCCTACAGTCACACATCATCCCTACAGTCACACATCATCCCTACAGTCACATCATCATCCCTACAGTCACATCATCATCCCTACAGTCACACATCATCCCTACAGTCACACATCATCCCTACAGTCACACATCATCCCTACAGTCACACATCATCCCTACAGTCACACACCATCCCTACAGTCACACATCATCCCTACAGTCACACATCATCCCTACAGTCACACCATCCCTACAGTCACACATCATCCCTACAGTCACATCATCCCTACAGTCACATCATCCCTACAGTCACATCATCCCTACAGTCACACCATCCCTACAGTCACACCATCCCTACAGTCACATCATCCCTACAGTCACACATCATCCCTACAGTCACATCATCATCCCTACAGTCCCACATCATCCCTACAGTCACACATCATCCCTACAGTCACACATCATCCCTACAGTCACACCATCCCTACAGTCACACCATCCCTACAGTCACATCATCCCTACAGTCACATCATCCCTACAGTCACATCATCATCCCTACAGTCACATCATCCCTACAGTCACACATCATCCCTACAGTCACATCATCCCTACAGTCACACATCATCCCTACAGTCACATCATCCCTACAGTCACACATCATCCCTACAGTCACACATCATCCCTACAGTCACACCATCCCTACAGTCACACATCATCCCTACAGTCACACATCATCCCTACAGTCACACATCATCCCTACAGTCACACATCATCCCTACAGTCACATCATCCCTACAGTCACATCATCCCTACAGTCACACAGCATCCCTACAGTCACATCATCCCCACAGTCACACATCATCCCTACAGTCACACATCATCCCTACAGTCACATCATCCCTACAGTCACACATCATCCCTACAGTCACATCATCCCTACAGTCACATCATCCCTACAGTCACACATCATCCCTACAGTCACACATCATCCCTACAGTCACACATCATCCCTACAGTCACACATCATCCCTACAGTCACACCATCCCTACAGTCACATCATCCCTACAGTCACACATCATCCCTACAGTCACACATCATCCCTACAGTCACACCATCCCTACAGTCACATCATCCCTACAGTCACACATCATCCCTACAGTCACACATCATCCCTACAGTCACACATCATCCCTACAGTCACATCATCCCTACAGTCACACATCATCCCTACAGTCACACATCATCCCTACAGTCACACATCATCCCTACAGTCACACCATCCCTACAGTCACATCATCCCTACAGTCACATCATCCCTACAGTCACACATCATCCCTACAGTCACATCATCATCCCTACAGTCACACATCATCCCTACAGTCACACACCATCCCTACAGTCACACCATCCCTACAGTCACATCATCCCTACAGTCACATCATCCCTACAGTCACACATCATCCCTACAGTCACACATCATCCCTACAGTCACATCATCCCTACAGTCACACATCATCCCTACAGTCACACATCATCCCTACAGTCACACATCATCCCTACAGTCACACCCCATCCCTACAGTCACATCATCCCTACAGTCACACATCATCCCTACAGTCACATCATCCCTACAGTCACACATCATCCCTACAGTCACACATCATCCCTACAGTCACACATCATCCCTACAGTCACACCCCATCCCTACAGTCACATCATCCCTACAGTCACATCATCCCTACAGTCACACACCATCCCTACAGTCACACATCATCCCTACAGTCACACATCATCCCTACAGTCACATCATCCCTACAGTCACACACCATCCCTACAGTCACACATCATCCCTACAGTCACACATCATCCCTACAGTCACATCATCCCTACAGTCACATCATCCCTACAGTCACATCATCCCTACAGTCACATCATCCCTACAGTCACATCATCCCTACAGTCACACATCATCCCTACAGTCACACCATCCCTACAGTCACACATCATCCCTACAGTCACACACCATCCCTACAGTCACACATCATCCCTACAGTCACACATCATCCCTACAGTCACACACCATCCCTACAGTCACACATCATCCCTACAGTCACACCATCCCTACAGTCACACATCATCCCTACAGTCACACATCATCCCTACAGTCACACCATCCCTACAGTCACACACCATCCCTACAGTCACACACCATCCCTACAGTCACACATCATCCCTACAGTCACACACCATCCCTACAGTCACATCATCCCTACAGTCACACATCATCCCTACAGTCACACATCATCCCTACAGTCACACCATCCCTACAGTCACATCATCCCTACAGTCACACATCATCCCTACAGTCACACATCATCCCTACAGTCACACATCATCCCTACAGTCACATCATCCCTACAGTCACACATCATCCCTACAGTCACACATCATCCCTACAGTCACACATCATCCCTACAGTCACACCATCCCTACAGTCACATCATCCCTACAGTCACATCATCCCTACAGTCACACATCATCCCTACAGTCACATCATCATCCCTACAGTCACACATCATCCCTACAGTCACACACCATCCCTACAGTCACACCATCCCTACAGTCACATCATCCCTACAGTCACATCATCCCTACAGTCACACATCATCCCTACAGTCACACATCATCCCTACAGTCACATCATCCCTACAGTCACACATCATCCCTACAGTCACACATCATCCCTACAGTCACACATCATCCCTACAGTCACACATCATCCCTACAGTCACACCCCATCCCTACAGTCACATCATCCCTACAGTCACACATCATCCCTACAGTCACATCATCCCTACAGTCACACATCATCCCTACAGTCACACATCATCCCTACAGTCACACATCATCCCTACAGTCACACCCCATCCCTACAGTCACATCATCCCTACAGTCACATCATCCCTACAGTCACACACCATCCCTACAGTCACACATCATCCCTACAGTCACACATCATCCCTACAGTCACATCATCCCTACAGTCACACACCATCCCTACAGTCACACATCATCCCTACAGTCACACATCATCCCTACAGTCACATCATCCCTACAGTCACATCATCCCTACAGTCACATCATCCCTACAGTCACATCATCCCTACAGTCACATCATCCCTACAGTCACACATCATCCCTACAGTCACACCATCCCTACAGTCACACATCATCCCTACAGTCACACACCATCCCTACAGTCACACATCATCCCTACAGTCACACATCATCCCTACAGTCACACACCATCCCTACAGTCACACATCATCCCTACAGTCACACCATCCCTACAGTCACACATCATCCCTACAGTCACACATCATCCCTACAGTCACACCATCCCTACAGTCACACACCATCCCTACAGTCACACACCATCCCTACAGTCACACATCATCCCTACAGTCACACATCATCCCTACAGTCACACATCATCCCTACAGTCACACATCATCCCTACAGTCACATCATCCCTACAGTCACACATCATCCCTACAGTCACACACAATCCCTACAGTCACACATCATCCCTACAGTCACACATCATCCCCTACAGTCACACACCATCCCTACAGTCACATCATCCCTACAGTCACACACCATCCCTACAGTCACACACCATCCCTACAGTCACACATCATCCCTACAGTCACACATCATCCCTACAGTCACATCATCCCTACAGTCACACCATCCCTACAGTCACATCATCCCTACAGTCACACATCATCCCTACAGTCACACACCATCCCTACAGTCACACATCATCCCTACAGTCACACACCATCCCTACAGTCACACATCATCCCTACAGTCACACATCATCCCTACAGTCACATCATCCCTACAGTCACACATCATCCCTACAGTCACACATCATCCCTACAGTCACACACCATCCCTACAGTCACACATCATCCCTACAGTCACACATCATCCCTACAGTCACATCATCCCTACAGTCACACATCATCCCTACAGTCACATACCATCCCTACAGTCACACACCATCCCTACAGTCACACATCATCCCTACAGTCACACATCATCCCTACAGTCACATCATCCCTACAGTCACACATCATCCCTACAGTCACACACCATCCCTACAGTCACACACCATCCCTACAGTCACATCATCCCTACAGTCACACACCATCCCTACAGTCACACCCCATCCCTACAGTCACACATCATCCCTACAGTCACACATCATCCCTACAGTCACACCCCATCCCTACAGTCACATCATCCCTACAGTCACACACCATCCCTACAGTCACACACCATCCCTACAGTCACACATCATCCCTACAGTCACACATCATCCCTACAGTCACACATCATCCCTACAGTCACACATCATCCCTACAGTCACACATCATCCCTACAGTCACACACCATCCCTACAGTCACACACCATCCCTACAGTCACACATCATCCCTACAGTCACACATCATCCCTACAGTCACACCATCCCTACAGACACACATCATCCCTACAGTCACACATCATCCCTACAGTCACACACCATCTCTACAGTCACATCATCCCTACAGTCACACATCATCCCTACAGTCACATCATCCCTACAGTCACACATCATCCCTACAGTCACACCATCCCTACAGTCACATCATCCCTACAGTCACACCATCCCTACAGTCACACCATCCCTACAGTCACATCATCCCTACAGTCACATCATCCCTACAGTCACACATCATCCCTACAGTCACACATCATCCCTACAGTCACATCATCCCTACAGTCACATCATCCCTACAGTCACATCATCCCTACAGTCACATCATCCCTACAGTCACACACCATCCCTACCGTCACACCATCCCTACAGTCACATCATCCCTACAGTCACATCATCCCTACAGTCACACACCATCCCTACAGTCACACCATCCCTACAGTCACATCATCCCTACAGTCACACATCATCCCTACAGTCACACACCATCTCTACAGTCACATCATCCCTACAGTCACACATCATCCCTACAGTCACACATCATCCCTACAGTCACATCATCCCTACAGTCACATCATCATCCCTACAGTCACATCATCCCTACAGTCACATCATCCCTACAGTCACACATCATCCCTACAGTCACACACCATCCCTACAGTCACATCATCCCTACAGTCACACATCATCCCTACAGTCACACACCATCCCTACAGTCACACATCATCCCTACAGTCACACATCATCCCTACAGTCACACACCATCCCTACAGTCACACACATCCCTACAGTCACATCATCCCTACAGTCACATCCATCCCTACAGTCACACAGCATCCCTACAGTCACACACCATCCCTACAGTCACATCATCCCTACAGTCACATCATCCCTACAGTCACACATCATCCCTACAGTCACACACCATCCCTACAGTCACACATCATCCCTACAGTCACACACCATCCCTACAGTCACATCATCCCTACAGTCACATCATCCCTACAGTCACACACCATCCCTACAGTCACACACCATCCCTACAGTCACATCATCCCTACAGTCACACATCATCCCTACAGTCACACATCATCCCTACAGTCACACATCATCCCTACAGTCACACATCATCCCTACAGTCACACATCATCCCTACAGTCACACATCATCCCTACAGTCACACACCATCCCTACAGTCACACATCATCCCTACAGTCACACATCATCCCTACAGTCACACACCATCCCTACAGTCACACATCATCCCTACAGTCACACCATCCCTACAGTCACACATCATCCCTACAGTCACACATCATCCCTACAGTCACACATCATCCCTACAGTCACACATCATCCCTACAGTCACCACACATCATCCCTACAGTCACACATCATCCCTACAGTCACACACCATCCCTACAGTCACACATCATCCCTACAGTCACACATCATCCCTACAGTCACACCATCCCTACAGACACACATCATCCCTACAGTCACACATCATCCCTACAGTCACACACCATCCCTACAGTCACATCATCCCTACAGTCACATCATCCCTACAGTCACATCATCCCTACAGTCACACACCATCTCTACAGTCACATCATCCCTACAGTCACATCATCCCTACAGTCACACACCATCTCTACAGTCACACATCATCCCTACAGTCACACCATCCCTACAGTCACACACCATCCCTACAGTCACACCATCCCTACAGTCACACACCATCCCTACAGTCACACATCATCCCTACAGTCACACATCATCCCTACAGTCACACATCATCCCTACAGTCACACCATCCCTACAGTCACACATCATCCCTACAGTCACATCATCCCTACAGTCACACATCATCCCTACAGTCACACATCATCCCTACAGTCACATCATCCCTACAGTCACACACCATCCCTACAGTCACACATCATCCCTACAGTCACATCATCCCTACAGTCACACATCATCCCTACAGTCACACATCATCCCTACAGTCACACACCATCCCTACAGTCACATCATCCCTACAGTCACATCATCCCTACAGTCACACATCATCCCTACAGTCACACATCATCCCTACAGTCACACATCATCCCTAGAGTCACATCATCCCTACAGTCACACATCATCCCTACAGTCACACATCATCCCTACAGTCACATCATCCCTACAGTCACATCATCCCTACAGTCACACATCATCCCTACAGTCACACACCATCCCTACAGTCACATCATCCCTACAGTCACATCATCCCTACAGTCACACATCATCCCTACAGTCACACATCATCCCTACAGTCACACACCATCCCTACAGTCACACACCATCCCTACAGTCACACATCATCCCTACAGTCACATCATCCCTACAGTCACACACCATCCCTACAGTCACACACCATCCCTACAGTCACACATCATCCCTACAGTCACACATCATCCCTACAGTCACACACCATCCCTACAGTCACATCATCCCTACAGTCACACATCATCCCTACAGTCACACACCATCCCTACAGTCACACATCATCCCTACAGTCACACATCATCCCTACAGTCACACACCATCCCTACAGTCACACATCATCCCTACAGTCACATCATCCCTACAGTCACATCATCATCCCTACAGTCACACAGCATCCCTACAGTCACACACCATCCCTACAGTCACATCATCCCTACAGTCACATCATCCCTACAGTCACACATCATCCCTACAGTCACACACCATCCCTACAGTCACACATCATCCCTACAGTCACACACCATCCCTACAGTCACATC
>JBBDGP010005764.1:0-32539 GCA_037952835.1 Lithobates septentrionalis | reverse complement strand
CAAATGACCCTCCGAGACAATGAGGAGCAAAGGAAACACGTCACTAACAACAGGCTGGAGACATCCTCTACAGGATACAATGTAACAAGATAGAAACATCCTCTACAGGATACAATGTAACAAGATAGAAACATCCTCTACTGGATACAATGTAACAAGATAGAAACATCCTCCACAGGATACAATGTAACACAGAAATAAGAGGCTCTATAGAGACATCCTCTACACCAGGAATATTCAATTAGCGAACCCCCAGCTGTTGCAAAACTACAAGTCCTATCATGCCTCTGGGTGTCATGCTTGTGGCCGTCAGTCTTGCTATGCCTCATGGGACTTGTAGTTCTGCAACAGCTGGAGGTCCACTAATTGCCTATCCCTGCTCTACAGGATACAACGTAACACAGAAATAAGAGGTTCTATAGAGAAATCCTCTGCAGGATACAATGTAACACACACACCGTTACCAGAAATACGCAGACAGACACGGGGATAGCGAATACAATTCACCAGAAATACGCAAATGTGGGGATAAAATATCCACTTGACCTTGAAGACCTTTTCTGACACTTTTTGTTTACAAGTTTAAATCGGTATTTTTTGCTAGAAAATTTAGAACCCCCAAACATTTTTTTTTTTTAAAGCAGAGGCCCTAGAGAATAAAATGGCGATTGCTCTAATTTGTTATGTGACACGGTATTTGCGCAGCAGTTTTTCCCAAATATTTTTTGAGGAAAAAACTATTTAATGAATTTTAATGCAAAAAAAAAAACCTACAGCAAGGGAAAAAAATATTTGATCGGCTGCTGATTTTGTGACAAATAAACGATCTGTCTATAATTTTATTGGTCGGTTTATTATAACAGTGAGAGAACAACAACAACAATATCCAGAAAAACGCATTTCAAAACAGTTATAAATTGATTTGCATTTTAATGAGTGAAATAAGTATTTGATCCCCTATCAGTCAGTAAGATTTCTGTCTCCCAGGTGTCTTCTATACAGGTAACGAGCTGAGATTAGGAGCACTCTTCTCTTCTCTTTCTCTCTTAAAGGGAGTGCTCCTAATCTCAGCTTGTTACTTGTATAGAAGACACCTGTCCACAGAAGCAATCAGATTCCAATCTCTCCACCATGGTGGCCAACACCAAAGATCTGTCCAAGGATGTCGGGGAGAAGATTGTAGATCTACACAAGGCTGGAAAGGGCTACAAGACCATCGCCAAGCAGCTTGGTGAGAGGTGACAACAGTTGGGGGGATTATTCACAAATGGAAGAAACACAAAATAACGATCGATCTCCCTCGGTCTGGGGCTCCATGGAAGATCTCACCTGGTGGAGGTTCAATGATCAGGAGAACGGTGAGGAATCAGCCCAGAACTACATGGGAGAATCTTGTCACTGATCTCAGCTGGGACCATAGTCACCAAGAAAACAATCGGTAACACACTACACCGTGATCGACTGAAATCCTGCAGCCCCCGCAAGGTCCCCCTGCTCAGGAAATCACATGTACAGGTCCGTCTGAAGATTACTAATGAACATCGAATGATTCCGAGGAGAACTGGGGGAAAGTGTTGTGGTCAGAGGAGACCAAAATCGAGATCTTTGGCATCAACTCAACTCACCGTGTTTGTAGGAGGAGAAATGCTGCCTATGACCCCAAGAACCCCATCCCCCACCATCATACATGGAGGTCCTATGACCCCAAGAACACCATCCCCCACCATCATACATGGAGGTCCTATGACCCCAAGAACACCATCCCCCACCGTCATACATGGAGGTCCTATGACCCCAAGAACACCATCCCCCACCGTCCTACATGGAGGTCCTATGACCCCAAGAACACCATCCCCCACCGTCCTACATGGAGGTCCTATGACCCCAAGAACACCATCCCCCACCGTCATACATGGAGGTCCTATGACCCCAAGAACCCCATCCCCCCCACCATCATACATGGAGGTCCTATGACCCCAAGAACACCATCCCCCACCGTCATACATGGAGGTCCTATGACCCCAAGAACACCATCCCCCACCGTCATACATGGAGGTCCTATGACCCCAAGAACACCATCCCCCACCGTCATACATGGAGGTCCTATGACCCCAAGAACACCATCCCCCACCGTCATACATGGAGGTCCTATGACCCCAAGAACACCATCCCCCACCGTCCTACATGGCGGTCCTATGACCCCAAGAACACCATCCCCCACCGTCATACATGGAGGTCCTATGACCCCAAGAACACCATCCCCCACCGTCATACATGGAGGACCTATGACCCCAAGAACACCACCCCCCACCGTCATACATGGAGGTCCTATGACCCCAAGAACACCATCCCCCACCGTCATACATGGAGGTCCTATGACCCCAAGAACACCATCCCCCACCATCATACATGGAGGTCCTATGACCCCAAGAACACCATCCCCCCACCGTCATACATGGAGGTCCTATGACCCCAAGAACACCATCCCCCACCGTCATACATGGAGGTCCTATGACCCCAAGAACACCATCCCCCACCTTCATACATGGAGGTCCTATGACCCCAAGAACACCATCCCCCACCGTCATACATGGAGGTGGGGGGTGGGACACTATTCCTCCCACTGACACCAGTGAGGGGACACTATTCCTCCCACTGACACCAGTGACGGGACACTATTCCTCCCACTGACACCAGTGACGGGACACTATTCCTCCCACTGACACCAATGGTGGGACACTACTTCTCCCACTGACACCAATGGCGGGACACTATTCCTCCCACTGACACCAATGGCGGGACACTATTCCTCCCACTGACACCAATGGCGGGACACTATTCCTCCCACTGACACCAATGGCGGGACACTATTCCTCCCACTGACACCAATGGCGGGACACTATTCCTCCCACTGACACCAATGGCGGGACACTATTCCTCCCACTGACACCAGTGACGGGACACTATTCCTCCCACTGACACCAATGATGGGGCACTATTACTCCCACTGACACCAATGATAGGGCACTATTCCTCCCACTGACACCAATGAGGGGGCATTGCTTACTCTAAGGGAACTTTCTATTCAAACTGGCCACAGTCTGGCCCCCTCAAAGTCTGAGTAAACTGGGTTCTTTTGTAAAATTAAGAGACCCCGGGTCTAGATCTAGCAGAACAAAATGAAAGATCCTTGGCCTGGTGTGTTCTAGAACTGCATACAGCTGCCCACCGACATGAATGGGTGAAGGCGGATGAATGCAGCTATTTGTGTAAAGAAACGCACCCAATGTAGCTTCTGTCTCCTGGACACAGGTAATGTATAGGAATGAAGGACCCCCGCTGGCCATCGTTCCCCAGCAGTCCAGGAAGGTGAACGATCAAATGCCAGGTTTTGGTTCACATTGTGTGTAGAAGAGGTCAGTAAGGTAGCGCGAAGGATTGGTTGGTTTCAGCTAAGGGTCACATGACAAATTGCTAACTTTCTCCTGACACAAATTTGTCGTCTGCGGAGGAAAGACTAAAAGCTTGCCAAGTTCTCAACTTATAGGTCCACTTTGGCTCTGAGTGTTGCTGGCTTTACTATTCCAGTGACACTGGTACTCCTTTATTAATCCGGTGACACCAGGATTCCTCAGATACAAGCCAGAACCTTGTCAGTCTTACCTGGTTAGAAGTGATCGGGACAGTCTAGGTCACCAGAACACCTGAACTTGTCTGCCTGCAGGCAGCTCCATCATGTGTTTTCTTTTTATACTCCTCATGGACTGAGCTATCCTCCCCAGAACTCCACGTTCTGCCCAACTACCCCGGGTATTCCCAATGCCAAGCGATGGTGGGACATACATTAAATAGATTTTATATGACACAAATGAGAAATGCAGTTAGCAACATTTTAGTTTTGACTTAGCAAATTTTTTTTTTTTGGGGGGGGGGGGGGGGGGGGGATTCTCACCGTTTGCTATGGACGGCATGCAGAATTTTAGAGCTGTGCTAATCTGCCCTTCTGTACAACCTAACCCGATTCTCAGCACCCCCACACAACACCAGGCTTCTATTTGTAAAGAGCCTTTAAATCTCCTGGCTGTGTATCCTCTCTCTCCGTTCCTTTCGGGACAATGGAAATAAAGAGTGTAATGTTTCCTCTCTTGCTGCATCCACTTCCGCCAATTGAGTGGCGAGGTTCACTTTGGGTCTGGAATAGGCAACACCTGTATCAGAGCTCTCCGTATATACTCAGAGGAATGAAGACTATACTAGATGGGGGGGATAGGAAGACTATACTAGATGGGGGGGATAGGAAGACTATACTAGATGGGGGGGATAGGAAGATTATACTAGATGGGGGGGGGGATAGGAAGACTATACTAGATGGGGGGGGGGAATAAGAAGACTATACTAGATGGGGGGGGGGAATAAGAAGACTATACTAGATGGGGGGGGGGGGGGGGGGATAAGAAGACTATACTAGATGGGGGGGGGGGGATAAGAAGACTATACTGGATGGGGGGGATAGGAAGACTATACTGCAGATGGATGATATAAGGGGATAGGAAGACTATACTAGATGGGGGGGATAGGAAGACTATACTAGATGGGGGGGATAGGAAGACTATACTAGATGGGGGGGATAGGAAGACTATACTAGATGGGGGGGGGATAAGAAGACTATACTAGATGGGGGGGGGGATAAGAAGACTATACTAGATGGGGGGGGGGATAAGAAGACTATACTGCAGATGGATGATATAAGGGGATAGGAAGACTATAACGCAAATACAAAAGATCAAAAATGCAGCACTAAATAAAACAGAATCTTAAAAATAAATATGATAGTCCATAAAAGCCAATGAAGAGTAGAGATGAGATGAAGCCTCCACCAAGGGAAGAGCACACCACACCCAAGTGCTGTCAATCTGCTTACCAGAAGGATATGAAAAACAAGCGATGTATTCGTATGCTGCAAAGGCTCAACAGTAAATCCAAATAGCACACTCCATCATGGACAGACAGATTATGGGAAAGGTCAGGTTGTCACATAACACCAGGAACTCAAGATTCACATGGGGCGATGAATGAATGGTGCGATCATCAGCAGGATAACCCAATAAGAAGAAAGTAACAATAGTGAAGCCCGTAGAGGTAAAACTATCATCGTTAGCGTGATGCCTCTGATGATATCCACATAGGATGATACAGGTCAGGCTGGCCGATGCAAGCACACTTTTGAGCCGCGGATTACTTTCTATTTTGTGATGATGTTCAACTGATACCTGTAAGTAGACTACAATAAAAACGTGTGTTTTACCTCTACGGGCTTCACTATTGTTACCTTCTTCCTTTTGGGTTATCCTGCTGATGATTGCACCATTCATTCATCGCCCCATGTGAATTTTGAGTTCCTGGTGTTATGTGACAACCTGACCTTTCCCATAATCTGTCTGTCCATGATGGAGTGTGCTATTTGGATTTACTGTTGAGCCTTTGCACCATACGAATACATCGCTTGTTTTTCATATCCTTGGGTGTGGTGTGCTCTTCCCTTGGTGGAGGCTTCATCTCATCTTTACTCTTCATTGGCTTTTATGGACTATCATATTTATTTTTAAGATTCTGTCTTATTTAGCGCTGCATTTTTGATCTTTTGTATTTGGGTTTGGTGAATCAACAAACTATGCTGGCTGCTAATTGTATGTATATTTCTCTCAGTTAGCGCAGATATTTGTTCACATCTTTTAAGACTATAACGCAGATGGGGGATATGGGGGGGGGGGGGGGTCCCCTCACAGAACAAATTGGAGGAGAGTTAAGATTTTACTATTACAAAGAGGTAGAAGTTCCCATAGTTAAGTTGCCAAATAACAGATGAAGGCTGTACCGAAAGTAATGCAAAGTGGAACTTTTTTTTTTGAATAACTTACACGGGTCATTTAAATGTCACTCCGCTTGGGGAAACAACGCCTTTTTCATTGCAGATAAATAGTGGATTCCAAGCAGAAGCAACGTGCCATCATTGAGTTGATGAAGAAGGGGTGCAGGCTGTCCACAGAAGACTACAGAATGTTTATGGAGATGACACCATTGACAAGAGCAATGTGCACAGATAGATGAAGAAGTTTAAAGAAGGGGAAGCCACCAGTGAAGACAAACTATGCAGTGGAGACCACCAACTGCAACCACTGACAGGAATCATCAGTGAATGGACAAATAGACTCACATGGACAGACGAGTCACTGTGAACTTGCTGCAAAACTGGACTGTGGTCACAAATACCAAAGAGAAGATGGAAGACTTGAGGTATCGGAAAGTGTGTGCAAAGTGGGTGACACCAGATTGAAGGTGAGAAGGGTGGACATCTGCTCTGGATCTGCTGGAACCCAACGAAGACCAATTCTTTGATGATTTGGTGACAGAGGATGAAAGGTGGACGTATCCTAATGATCAGGAAAATAAAGAATCAGTTCATGAAATGCTGTCACACCTCTTCCCCAAAGCCCGAGACGTTCAAGAGCCAGCGGTCATCACAGGAAGTCATAGTGACCGTCTTTTGGGGATGACTAGGGTGTCATTCTCCTTTATTTCCTGGAATGCGGCCAAACTGTGACCAGTGCGTGGCACATCGAGACCACATTGAGAAAAAGTTTAGAGAAGCCAAGAATTTGAAAACCATCCACCATGACAACGACACACATCTTGATTAAGAAATAAGACGGGAAAATTTGGTTGGTCCCCCATCCACCGACTTCCACTGGTTGTGTGGAATGTGAAGAATCGGGTACAACAACAGTGCACACTGGAATTTTTTCAAAGCTGATTCAACAATGGTGCAAACGCATCTCATGTGATGGAGACGATGTCGAGTAGAACCTTTATGCAGAAGGAAGAGTTACTGATGTAGGACTGTTATTAGTAGTTATGACTTTTGCATTATTTTTGGTACAGCCCTCGTATATAAATACACGTTCCTTTAGATGTGTGGGTTTTTTGTACACAGGCTCTTTTAGTGCCCTTTCAGACCACTCCAGTCTGTGGCATCAAAGTAGTTCATAAAAATATGAAATGGGCTGCTGATGCTCCTCCATGAGGAAACAAAAAAAAACTGCAGCGGACATGAGTTGCCTGTAAACTATGGCTGGACATTGAGCCCCCATTCTAAATAAAGGGCACCACAAAGTCCAGCCACACATGGGGGCCTGGAGCAGCATGAAGCAGAGTGGTACACTGCAATACTGATATCTCTCTATGCTTTTCCTGCAATATAGGTTGAGCTGGTGACAGGGTCTCTTTACATTCCCGCTCTCTGTAACTTATATTTTTACCTATTAGAGAATTCAAAGCCGTTTGCAGCTTTCAATTAAAACCTTCCCGGCTGTGCATCCCTGCAGATTAGAAGCTCCCGCGGAGGAGCCGGCTCAGAATCTGCTATCTCCAGGTCAGGCCTCCATCACACGGAGTCAAACATCATTAACAAAAATCGCCGCAAATTAAACTGAAAATTAGTGACCTTTAAAGATAATGATCCCGTGTGGCTCTTCTCATCCCCCTCACAGGAGAATCAGCTCCTCGGGTCTGCGAGAGATCACAGCACTGCAACTAGAAGAGTCCGTTCTCTACCACCCCAATCTATAGAAACCAGAAGAGTCCACTCCCTACGACCCCAATCTACAGAAACCAGAAGAGTCCGTTCTCTACCACCCCAATCTACAGAAACCAGAAGAGTCCGTTCTCTACCACCCCAATCTATAGAAACCAGAAGAGTCCACTCCCTACGACCCCAATCTACAGAAACCAGAAGAGTCCGTTCTCTACCACCCCAATCTACAGAAACCAGAAGAGTCCACTCTCTACAACCCCAATCTACAGTGACCAGAAGAGTCCGTTCTCTACAACCCCAATCTATAGTGACCAGAAGAGTCCGTTCTCTACAACCCCAATCTATAGTGACCAGAAGAGTCCGTTCTCTACAACCCCAATCTATAGTGACCAGAAGAGTCCACTCCCTACGACCCCAATCTACAGAAACCAGAAGAGTCCGTTCTCTACAACCCCAATCTACAGTGACCAGAAGAGTCCGTTCTCTACCACCCCAATCTATAGAAACCAGAAGAGTCCGTTCTCTACAACCCCAATCTACAGTGACCAGAAGAGTCCGTTCTCTACAACCCCAATCTATAGTGACCAGAAGAGTCCGTTCTCTACCACCTCAATCTACAGAAACCAGAAGAGTCCGTTCTCTACAACCCCAATCTACAGAAACCGGAAGAGTCCACTCCCTACGACCCCAATCTACAGAAACCAGAAGAGTCCGTTCTCTACCACCCCAATCTACAGAAACCAGAAGAGTCCGTTCTCTACCACCCCAATCTACAGAAACCAGAAGAGTCCGTTCTCTACCACCCCAATCTACAGAAACCAGAAGAGTCCGTTCTCTACCACCCCAATCTACAGAAACCAGAAGAGTCTGTTCTCTACAACCCCAATCTACAGAAACCAGAAGAGTCCACTCTCTACCACCCCAATCTACAGAAACCAGAAGAGTCCGTTCTCTACCACCCCAATCTATAGAAACCAGAAGAGTCCGTTCTCTACCACCCCAATCTACAGAAACCGGAAGAGTCCACTCCCTACGACCCCAATCTACAGAAACCAGAAGAGTCCGTTCTCTACCACCCCAATCTACAGAAACCAGAAGAGTCCACTCTCTACAACCCCAATCTACAGAAACCAGAAGAGTCCGTTCTCTACAACCCCAATCTATAGTGACCAGAAGAGTCCACTCCCTACGACCCCAATCTACAGAAACCAGAAGAGTCTGTTCTCTACCACCCCAATCTACAGAAACCAGAAGAGTCTGTTCTCTATGACCCCAATCTATAGAGGCCAGAAGAGTCCGTTCTCTACAATCCCAATCTACAGAAACCAGAAGAGTCCATTCTCTACAATCCCAATCTACAGAAACCAGAAGAGTCCGTTCTGTGACCCCAATCTATAGAAACCAGAAGAGTCCGTTCTGTGACCCCAATCTATAGAAACCAGAAGAGTCCGTTCTGTGACCCCAATCTATAGAAACCAGAAGAGTCCGTTCTCTATGACCCCAATCTATAGAAACCAGAAGAGTCCGTTCTCTACAACCCCAATCTACAGAAACCAGAAGAGTCCGTTCTCTACCACCCCAATCTACAGAAACCAGACGAGTCCGTTCTGTTACCCCAATCTTTAGAGTCCAGAAGAATCTACTTTTCTATGACCCCAATCTCCAGGGTCCACAAGAATCTGCCCTCTATGACCCCAATCTCCAGAAACCAGAAGAGTCCCTTCTCTATGACACCATTCTCCAAAAACCCAAAGAATCCACTCTCTGTGGCCCCAGTCTCCAGAAAAGTCTGTTCTGGTCTCTGGAGACTGGGGTCATAGAGAATGGGGTCATAGACAACAAATTCTTCTGGTGTCTGAAGACTCCATTCTCTATGGCCCCCAATTACCAGAAACCAGAAGTAATCTGTTCTCTATGATCCCGATCTACAGAAAGCAGAGGAATCCTACAAAAACCGGTCATTTAACCCTTTCTCACTGGGGTATTCCTGAATACACAGCATGGTCCATATACTGCTCACAGCTAAACAGTCTGAGTTATTGAAGAGTATGTAAAGATAAAATAAAAATAAAAACTGACTTCCGGGATCTCAGCAAAGTCACATTTCTGGCTTCTTATGAAAGTTTCTATTAAAGTGGTACTGCACACACTGCCCCCTGGTGTTCAGTCACTTCACTGCAGTTCCTCTCCCCTCCACAGAGCAGAAGTGAAGATTCAATTAGTAAATGCATCTCCTGTGTTATATCAAATGACTTGCTGCATTTGTTTTCCTGGTTGGATTCCGATTCTCAGCCCTCTTCCTTCACTTTACAGACAATGCCGATCTCATATCTTATATCAGGGATCGGTTCCCACCAACTGCAAACACCGATACAAGGATAAGGTTTCTCTACGCCTGCACAGCCAGGGGGCCCGGGGCGTGCACAGCCAGGGGGCCCGGGGCGTGCACAGCCAGGGGGCCCGGGGCGTGCACAGCCAGGGGGCCCGGGGCGTGCACAGCCAGGGGGCCCGGGGCGTGCACAGCCAGGGGGCCCGGGGCGTGCACAGCCAGGGGGCCCGGGATGAGCACAGGCCATGGCTGCAATGCTCTGCAGCTAGAATTAAACCCCGTCATTCCCCACCAAAGCAGTCCTTTCTAGTGAATGGGGCTGTGCTGCAACCACGTGCAATGCTCGAAGTAGTGCAGCATTTAGGGGGATAAAACATATCATCCTCCTCACCACGTGCCGAACGTATAAATAAATCAATTGTTGTTTAACGAATTCATAAACACACTACAAGGACTGATTGTTCGATATACACTATATTCCCAAAAGTATTGGGACACCTGTCTTTACACACACATGACCTTTAATGACATCAGTCTTAGTCCGGAGGGTTCAATATTGAGTTGGCTCCGCCCTTTACAGCTATAACAGCTTCAACTCTTCTGGGAAGGCCGTCCACAAGGTTTAGGAGGGTGTCTATGGGAATGTTTAACCATTCTTCCAGAAGAGCATTCGTGAAGTCAGGCACTGATGTTGGACGAGAAGGCCTGGCTCGCAGTCTCCTCTCTAAGATGTTCTATCAGGTTGAAGTCAGGACTCCGTACAGGCCAGTCAAGTTCCTCCACCCCAAACTCGCTCATCCGTGTCTTTATGGACCTTGCTTTGTGCACTGGTGGGCAGTCATGTTGGAACAGGAAGGGGCCGTCCCCAAACTCCTCCCACAAAATTGAGAGAATGAAATTGTCCAAAATGTCTTGGTATGCTGACGCCTTAAGAGTTCCCATCACTGGAAGTAATGGGCCAACCCCTGAAAAACAACACTCCTCCCTTCACCAAATGATTTGAACTAGTGCACAAAGCAAGGTCAATAAAGACATGGATGAGCGAGTGGAACAGCGATAAACTACGGTACTTAAAAATCTCCACAGGTGACGCTTTAAAAATTTCTACAGGTTACCAGTTTAGAGTTACAGAGGAGGTCTAGTGCTAGAATTATCGCTCTCACTCTAACGATCGCGGCGATACCTCACATGGTATGAACACCGTTTACATGGGCGGGACTTACATATGCGTTTGCTTCTGTATGTGAGCTCAGAGGGGTGGGGCACTTTCCTTATTTTTCATTTTTACATTTTCCCCTTAATTATTATTTTTTCCTGATGACTTTTATTGCTGTCAGGAGAAGGAATGTAAACATCCCCTGTGACAGTGATGGCCAGCGACAGCGATGGACAGCGATGGCCAGCGACAGCGATGGTCAGCGACAGCGATGGTCAGCGACAGGTACTCTTTATGGATAAGACTCCAAATCTCTGCTTTACACCTAAAAGCATTCAAAAAAACGCCAAGTTTGGCTGTTTTGAAGGATGTAATTTTTTAAAATTTGGCGCCTTAAAGTCTTCTGTAAACCGGAAGTGATGTCACGACGTTGCTCCCGGGTGACTAGATCTGAGACCCGATCGAAGCCGATTCTGGTGTTTTTGAGCGTTGTCCTACGCTATAGGGCAGGAGTCCAATGAGTCTCCACCCACACCCCCCCCCCCCCCCGGTTCTTACTCTTGCAACTATAGATCTGTTAGTATAGAGATGAGAGTGGAGGGGATTCAGCAGTTTAGCAAAATCCCAGTGGACAGGGCTGACACCACTCGCTCTACAAAGCTTCTGTGTGGTCAGCACAGATTACGATTGGTGAGTGGAACACATTTGTGGCCGGTCCTCAGGTCCTGTCAGGGATATAACATGGCGGGGTGGGTATGTGGTGCAGAGATGTGTGGCAGGTTGTGGCTCTTATTTTGCTCGGATAGAAGTGAAGTGCGTGGCGAGGATTTCGGCGCACAGAACCAGCCAGCGCTCTCTGTAATCAATGATGTCTTCTCTGCTGAGTGACGAACGATGAGGCCGATCTGTGTACAGCAGAACGACAATCGCTGAACTCCACCGTCTGCATCCCACAATGCACAGCAAGCCGATCGCTCAGGTGCTCACACTGCATTGTGGGATGTGAAAGGAGCATCTAAAAATAAACCCGACACATCCTTAAAATAACCCACCTGCAAATCATTCACTGCGCCGAGTCTTCCTCTGAGCCGTCTGTAAAGAGAACCAATCACCAGGATACAGACCCGAAATATCTACAGGTCCCTGGACACTCAGTACGGCCTCCTGTACACCTGTGGTGAGGGGGGGGGGGCAGTAAAAACGCAGCTCAGCCCACCAACCACATTCCCTGCACTCACCACACCTCCTACCTGTCCATCACATTCCCTGCACTCACCACACCTCCTACCTGTTCATCACATTCCCTGCACCCCCCACACCTCCTCTTACCTGTCCATCACATTCCCTGCACTCACCACACCTCCTACCTGTCCATCACATTCCCTGCACTCACCACACCTCCTACCTGTTCATCACATTCCCTGCACCCCCCACACCACCTCTTACCAGTCCATCACATTCCCTGCACTCACCACACCTCCTACCTGTCCATCACATTCCCTGCACTCACCACACCTCCTACCTGTCCATCACATTCCCTGCACTCACCACACCTACCTGTCCATCACATTCCCTGCACTCACCACACCTCCTACCTGTTCATCACATTCCCTGCACTCACCACACCACCTCTTACCAGTCCATCACATTCCCTGCACCCACCACACCTCCTACCTGTCCATCACATTCCCTGCACCCCCCACACCTCCTCCTACCTGTCCATCACATTCCCTGCACTCACCACACCTCCTACCTGTTCATCACATTCCCTGCACCCCCCACACCTCCTCCTACCTGTCCATCACATTCCCTGCACCCACCACACCACCTCTTACCTGTCCATCACATTCCCTGCACTCACCACACCTCCTCTTACCTGTCCATCACATTCCCTGCACCCACCACACCTCCTACCTGTCCATCACATTCCCTGCACCCACCACACCTCCTACCTGTCCATCACATTCCCTGCACCCACCACACCTACCTGTCCATCACATTCCCTGCACTCACCACACCACCTCTTACCTGTCCATCACATTCCCTGCACCCACCACACCTCCTCTTACCTGTCCATCACATTCCCTGCACTCACCACACCTCCTCCTACCTGTCCATCACATTCCCTGCACTCACCACACCTACCTGTCCATCACATTCCCTGCACTCACCACACCTCCTACCTGTCCATCACATTCCCTGCACTCACCACACCTACCTGTCCATCACATTCCCTGCACTCACCACACCTCCTACCTGTTCATCACATTCCCTGCACCCACCACACCACCTCTTACCAGTCCATCACATTCCCTGCACTCACCACACCTCCTACCTGTTCATCACATTCCCTGCACTCACCACACCACCTCTTACCAGTCCATCACATTCCCTGCACCCACCACACCTCCTACCTGTCCATCACATTCCCTGCACCCCCCACACCTCCTCCTACCTGTCCATCACATTCCCTGCACCCACCACACCACCTCTTACCTGTCCATCACATTCCCTGCACCCACCACACCACCTCTTACCTGTCCATCACATTCCCTGCACTCACCACACCTCTTACCTGTCCATCACATTCCCTGCACCCCCCACACCTCCTCCTACCTGTCCATCACATTCCCTGCACCCACCACACCACCTCTTACCTGTCCATCACATTCCCTGCACTCACCACACCACCTCTTACCTGTCCATCACATTCCCTGCACTCACCACACCTCCTCTTACCTGTCCATCACATTCCCTGCACTCACCACACCTCCTCTTACCTGTCCATCACATTCCCTGCACTCACCACACCTCCTACCTGTCCATCACATTCCCTGCACCCACCACACCTCCTACCTGTCCATCACATTCCCTGCACCCACCACACCTACCTGTCCATCACATTCCCTGCACTCACCACACCACCTCTTACCTGTCCATCACATTCCCTGCACCCACCACACCTCCTCTTACCTGTCCATCACATTCCCTGCACTCACCACACCTCCTCCTACCTGTCCATCACATTCCCTGCACTCACCACACCTCCTACCTGTCCATCACATTCCCTGCACCCACCACACCTCCTCTTACCTGTCCATCACATTCCCTGCACCCACCACACCTCCTCTTACCTGTCCATCACATTCCCTGCACTCACCACACCTCTTACCTGTCCTTCACATTCCCTGCACTCAGCACACCTCCTCTTACCTGTCCATCACATTCCCTGCACCCACCACACCTCCTACCTGTCCATCACATTCCCTGCACCCACCACACCTCCTCTTACCTGTCCATCACATTCCCTGCACCCACCACACCTCCTCTTACCTGTCCATCACATTCCCTGCACCCACCACACCTCCTCTTACCTGTCCATCACATTCCCTGCACTCACCACACCTCTTACCTGTCCTTCACATTCCCTGCACTCAGCACACCTCCTCTTACCTGTCCATCACATTCCCTGCACCCACCACACCTCCTACCTGTCCATCACATTCCCTGCACTCACCACACCTCCTCTTATCTGTCCATCACATTCCCTGCACTCACCACACCTCCTCTTACCTGTCCTTCACATTCCCTGCACTCACCACACCTCCTCTTACCTGTCCATCACATTCCCTGCACCCACCTCACCTCCTCCTACCTGTCCATCACATTCCCTGCACCCACCACACCTCTTACCTGTCCATCACATTCCCTGCACTCACCACACCTCCTCCTACCTGTCCATCACATTCCCTGCACTCACCACACCTCCTCTTACCTGTCCTTCACATTCCCTGCACTCACACCTCCTCTTACCTGTCCTTCACATTCCCTGCACTCACCACACCTCCTCTTACCTGTCCTTCACATTCCCTGCACTCACCACACCTCCTCTTACCTGTCCATCACATTCCCTGCACTCACCACACCTCCTCCTACCTGTCCATCACATTCCCTGCACTCACCACACCTCCTCCTACCTGTCCATCACATTCCCTGCACTCACCACACCTCCAACCTGTCCATCACATTCCCTGCACTCACCACACCTCCAACCTGTCCATCACATTCCCTGCACTCACCACACCTCCTCTTACCTGTCCATCACATTCCCTGCACTCACCACACCTCCTACCTGTCCATCACATTCCCTGCACTCACCACACCTCCTACCTGTCCATCACATTCCCTGCACTCACCACACCACCTCTTACCAGTCCTTCACATTCCCTGCACCCACCACACCTCCTACCTGTCCATCACATTCCCTGCACTCACCACACCACCTCTTACCAGTCCTTCACATTCCCTGCACCCACCACACCTCCTACCTGTCCATCACATTCCCTGCACCCACCACACCTCCTACCTGTCCATCACATTCCCTGCACCCACCACACAACCTCTTACCTGTCCATCACATTCCCTGCACTCACCACACCTCCTCTTACCTGTCCATCACATTCCCTGCACCCACCACACCTCCTACCTGTCCATCACATTCCCTGCACTCACCACACCTCCTACCTGTCCATCACATTCCCTGCACTCACCACACCTCCTACCTGTCCATCACATTCCCTGCACCCACCACACCTCCTACCTGTCCATCACATTCCCTGCACTCACCACACCTCCTACCTGTCCATCACATTCCCTGCACTCACCACACCTCCTCTTACCTGTCCATCACATTCCCTGCACTCACCACACCTCCTCCTACCTGTCCATCACATTCCCTGCACTCACCATACCTCCTCTTACCTGTCCATCACATTCCCTGCACCCACCACACCTCCTACCTGTCCATCACATTCCCTGCACCCACCACACCTCCTCTTACCTGTCCATCACATTCCCTGCACTCACCACACCTCCTCTTACCTGTCCATCACATTCCCTGCACTCACCACACCTCCTCCTACCTGTCCATCACATTCCCTGCACCCACCACACCTCCTACCTGTCCATCACATTCCCTGCACTCACCACACCTCCTACCTGTCCATCACATTCCCTGCACTCACCACACCACCTCTTACCAGTCCTTCACATTCCCTGCACCCACCACACCTCCTACCTGTCCATCACATTCCCTGCACTCACCACACCACCTCTTACCAGTCCTTCACATTCCCTGCACCCACCACACCTCCTACCTGTCCATCACATTCCCTGCACCCACCACACCTCCTACCTGTCCATCACATTCCCTGCACCCACCACACAACCTCTTACCTGTCCATCACATTCCCTGCACTCACCACACCTCCTCTTACCTGTCCATCACATTCCCTGCACTCACCACACCTCCTCTTACCTGTCCATCACATTCCCTGCACTCACCACACCTCCTCCTACCTGTCCATCACATTCCCTGCACTCACCACACCTCCTCTTACCTGTCCATCACATTCCCTGCACCCACCACACCTCCTACCTGTCCATCACATTCCCTGCACCCACCACACCTCCTCTTACCTGTCCATCACATTCCCTGCACTCACCACACCTCCTCTTACCTGTCCATCACATTCCCTGCACTCACCACACCTCCTCCTACCTGTCCATCACATTCCCTGCACCCACCACACCTCCTACCTGTCCATCACATTCCCTGCACTCACCACACCTCCTACCTGTCCATCACATTCCCTGCACTCACCTCACCTCCTCCTACCTGTCCATCACATTCCCTGCACTCACCTCACCTCCTCCTACCTGTCCATCACATTCTCTGCACCCACCACACCTCCTACCTGTCCATCACATTCCCTGCACTCACCACACCTCCTCCTACCTGTCCATCACATTCCCTGCACTCACCACACCTCCTCTTACCAGTCCTTCACATTCCCTGCACTCACCACACCTCCTCCTACCTGTCCATCACATTCCCTGCACTCACCACACCTCCTACCTGTCCATCACATTCCCTGCACTCACCACACCTCCTCCTACCTGTCCATCACATTCCCTGCACTCACCACACCTCCTACCTGTCCATCACATTCCCTGCACTCACCACACCTCCTCTTACCTGTCCATCACATTCCCTGCACCCACCTCTTACCAGTCCTTCACATTCCCTGCACCCACCACACCTCCTACCTGTCCATCACATTCCCTGCACTCACCACACCACCTCTTACCAGTCCTTCACATTCCCTGCACCCACCACACCTCCTACCTGTCCATCACATTCCCTGCACCCACCACACCCCCTACCTGTCCATCACATTCCCTGCACCCACCACACCACCTCTTACCTGTCCATCACATTCCCTGCACTCACCACACCTCCTCTTACCTGTCCATCACATTCCCTGCACTCACCACACCTCCTCCTACCTGTCCATCACATTCCCTGCACTCACCTCACCTCCTCCTACCTGTCCATCACATTCTCTGCACCCACCACACCTCCTACCTGTCCATCACATTCCCTGCACCCACCACACCTACCTGTCCATCACATTCCCTGCACTCACCACACCTCCTCCTACCTGTCCATCACATTCCCTGCACTCACCACACCTCCTACCTGTCCATCACATTCCCTGTACTCACCACACCTCCTACCTGTCCATCACATTCCCTGCACTCACACCTCCTACCTGTCCATCACATTCCCTGCACTCACCACACCTCCTACCTGTCCATCACATTCCCTGCACTCACCACACCTCCTACCTGTCCATCACATTCCCTGCACTCACCACACCTCCTACCTGTCCATCACATTCCCTGCACTCACCACACCTCCTCCTACCTGTCCATCACATTCCCTGCACTCACCACACCTCTTACCTGTCCATCACATTCCCTGCACCCACCACACCTCCAACCTGTCCATCACATTCCCTGCACTCACCACACCTCCTCTTACTTGTCCATCACATTCCCTGCACTCACCACACCTCCTCTTACCTGTCCTTCACATTCCCTGCACCCACCACACCTCCTACCTGTCCATCACATTCCCTGCACTCACCACACCTCCTCTTACCTGTCCATCACATTCCCTGCACTCACCACACCACCTCTTACCAGTCCATCACATTCCCTGCACTCACCACACCACCTCTTACCTGTCCTTCACATCCCCTGCACTCACCACACCTCCTCTTACCTGTCCATCACATCCCCTGCACTCACCACACCTCCTCTTACCTGTCCTTCACATTCCCTGCACTCACCACACCTCCTACCTGTCCATCACATTCCCTGCACTCACCACACCTCCTACCTGTCCATCACATTCCCTGCAGCCACCACACCTCCTCTTACCTGTCCATCACATTCCCTGCACTCACCACACCACCTCTTACCAGTCCATCACATTCCCTGCACTCACCACACCTCTTACCTGTCCATCACATTCCCTGCACTCACCACACCTACCTGTCCATCACATTCCCTGCACTCACCACACCTCCTACCTGTCCATCACATTCCCTGCACTCACCACACCTCCTCTTACCTGTCCATCACATTCCCTGCACTCACCACACCTCCTCTTACCTGTCCTTCACATTCCCTGCACTCACCACACCTCCTACCTGTCCATCACATTCCCTGCACTCACCACACCACCTCTTACCAGTCCATCACATTCCCTGCACTCACCACACCTCCTACCTGTCCATCACATTCCCTGCACTCACCACACCTCCTACCTGTCCATCACATTCCCTGCACTCACCACACCTCCTACCTGTCCATCACATTCCCTGCACTCACCTCACCACCTCTTACCAGTCCATCACATTCCCTGCACTCACCACACCTCCTACCTGTCCATCACATTCCCTGCACCCCCCACACCTCCTCCTACCTGTCCATCACATTCCCTGCACCCACCACACCACCTCTTACCTGTCCATCACATTCCCTGCACCCACCACACCTCCTCTTACCTGTCCATCACATTCCCTGCACTCACCACACCACCTCTTACCAGTCCATCACATTCCCTGCACTCACCACACCTCCTACCTGTCCATCACATTCCCTGCACCCACCACACCTCCTCTTACCTGTCCATCACATTCCCTGCACTCACCACACCTCCTCTTACCTGTCCTTCACATTCCCTGCACTCACCACACCTCCTACCTGTCCATCACATTCCCTGCACTCACCACACCACCTCTTACCAGTCCATCACATTCCCTGCACTCACCACACCTCCTACCTGTCCATCACATTCCCTGCACTCACCACACCTCCTACCTGTCCATCACATTCCCTGCACTCACCACACCTCCTACCTGTCCATCACATTCCCTGCACTCACCTCACCACCTCTTACCAGTCCATCACATTCCCTGCACTCACCACACCTCCTACCTGTCCATCACATTCCCTGCACCCACCACACCACCTCTTACCTGTCCATCACATTCCCTGCAGCCACCACACCTCCTCTTACCTGTCCATCACATTCCCTGCACTCACCACACCACCTCTTACCAGTCCATCACATTCCCTGCACTCACCACACCTCTTACCTGTCCTTCACATTCCCTGCACTCACCACACCTCCTCTTACCTGTCCTTCACATTCCCTGCACTCACCACACCTCCTCTTACCTGTCCATCACATTCCCTGCACTCACCACACCTCCTCCTACCTGTCCATCACATTCCCTGCACTCACCACACCTCCTCCTACCTGTCCATCACATTCCCTGCACTCACCACACCTCCAACCTGTCCATCACATTCCCTGCACTCACCACACCTCCAACCTGTCCATCACATTCCCTGCACTCACCACACCTCCTCTTACCTGTCCATCACATTCCCTGCACTCACCACACCTCCTACCTGTCCATCACATTCCCTGCACTCACCACACCTCCTACCTGTCCATCACATTCCCTGCACTCACCACACCACCTCTTACCAGTCCTTCACATTCCCTGCACCCACCACACCTCCTACCTGTCCATCACATTCCCTGCACTCACCACACCACCTCTTACCAGTCCTTCACATTCCCTGCACCCACCACACCTCCTACCTGTCCATCACATTCCCTGCACCCACCACACCTCCTACCTGTCCATCACATTCCCTGCACCCACCACACAACCTCTTACCTGTCCATCACATTCCCTGCACTCACCACACCTCCTCTTACCTGTCCATCACATTCCCTGCACCCACCACACCTCCTACCTGTCCATCACATTCCCTGCACTCACCACACCTCCTACCTGTCCATCACATTCCCTGCACTCACCACACCTCCTACCTGTCCATCACATTCCCTGCACCCACCACACCTCCTACCTGTCCATCACATTCCCTGCACTCACCACACCTCCTACCTGTCCATCACATTCCCTGCACTCACCACACCTCCTCTTACCTGTCCATCACATTCCCTGCACTCACCACACCTCCTCCTACCTGTCCATCACATTCCCTGCACTCACCACACCTCCTCCTACCTGTCCATCACATTCCCTGCACCCACCACACCTCCTACCTGTCCATCACATTCCCTGCACCCACCACACCTCCTCTTACCTGTCCATCACATTCCCTGCACTCACCACACCTCCTCTTACCTGTCCATCACATTCCCTGCACTCACCACACCTCCTCCTACCTGTCCATCACATTCCCTGCACCCACCACACCTCCTACCTGTCCATCACATTCCCTGCACTCACCACACCTCCTACCTGTCCATCACATTCCCTGCACTCACCACACCACCTCTTACCAGTCCTTCACATTCCCTGCACCCACCACACCTCCTACCTGTCCATCACATTCCCTGCACTCACCACACCACCTCTTACCAGTCCTTCACATTCCCTGCACCCACCACACCTCCTACCTGTCCATCACATTCCCTGCACCCACCACACCTCCTACCTGTCCATCACATTCCCTGCACCCACCACACAACCTCTTACCTGTCCATCACATTCCCTGCACTCACCACACCTCCTCTTACCTGTCCATCACATTCCCTGCACTCACCACACCTCCTCTTACCTGTCCATCACATTCCCTGCACTCACCACACCTCCTCCTACCTGTCCATCACATTCCCTGCACTCACCACACCTCCTCTTACCTGTCCATCACATTCCCTGCACCCACCACACCTCCTACCTGTCCATCACATTCCCTGCACCCACCACACCTCCTCTTACCTGTCCATCACATTCCCTGCACTCACCACACCTCCTCTTACCTGTCCATCACATTCCCTGCACTCACCACACCTCCTCCTACCTGTCCATCACATTCCCTGCACCCACCACACCTCCTACCTGTCCATCACATTCCCTGCACTCACCACACCTCCTACCTGTCCATCACATTCCCTGCACTCACCTCACCTCCTCCTACCTGTCCATCACATTCCCTGCACTCACCTCACCTCCTCCTACCTGTCCATCACATTCTCTGCACCCACCACACCTCCTACCTGTCCATCACATTCCCTGCACTCACCACACCTCCTCCTACCTGTCCATCACATTCCCTGCACTCACCACACCTCCTCTTACCAGTCCTTCACATTCCCTGCACTCACCACACCTCCTCCTACCTGTCCATCACATTCCCTGCACTCACCACACCTCCTACCTGTCCATCACATTCCCTGCACTCACCACACCTCCTCCTACCTGTCCATCACATTCCCTGCACTCACCACACCTCCTACCTGTCCATCACATTCCCTGCACTCACCACACCTCCTCTTACCTGTCCATCACATTCCCTGCACCCACCACACCACCTCTTACCAGTCCTTCACATTCCCTGCACCCACCACACCTCCTACCTGTCCATCACATTCCCTGCACTCACCACACCACCTCTTACCAGTCCTTCACATTCCCTGCACCCACCACACCTCCTACCTGTCCATCACATTCCCTGCACCCACCACACCCCCTACCTGTCCATCACATTCCCTGCACCCACCACACCACCTCTTACCTGTCCATCACATTCCCTGCACTCACCACACCTCCTCTTACCTGTCCATCACATTCCCTGCACTCACCACACCTCCTCCTACCTGTCCATCACATTCCCTGCACTCACCTCACCTCCTCCTACCTGTCCATCACATTCTCTGCACCCACCACACCTCCTACCTGTCCATCACATTCCCTGCACCCACCACACCTACCTGTCCATCACATTCCCTGCACTCACCACACCTCCTCCTACCTGTCCATCACATTCCCTGCACTCACCACACCTCCTACCTGTCCATCACATTCCCTGTACTCACCACACCTCCTACCTGTCCATCACATTCCCTGCACTCACCACACCTCCTACCTGTCCATCACATTCCCTGCACTCACCACACCTCCTACCTGTCCATCACATTCCCTGCACTCACCACACCTCCTACCTGTCCATCACATTCCCTGCACTCACCACACCTCCTACCTGTCCATCACATTCCCTGCACTCACCACACCTCCTCCTACCTGTCCATCACATTCCCTGCACTCACCACACCTCTTACCTGTCCATCACATTCCCTGCACCCACCACACCTCCAACCTGTCCATCACATTCCCTGCACTCACCACACCTCCTCTTACTTGTCCATCACATTCCCTGCACTCACCACACCTCCTCTTACCTGTCCTTCACATTCCCTGCACCCACCACACCTCCTACCTGTCCATCACATTCCCTGCACTCACCACACCTCCTCTTACCTGTCCATCACATTCCCTGCACTCACCACACCACCTCTTACCAGTCCATCACATTCCCTGCACTCACCACACCACCTCTTACCTGTCCTTCACATCCCCTGCACTCACCACACCTCCTCTTACCTGTCCATCACATCCCCTGCACTCACCACACCTCCTCTTACCTGTCCTTCACATTCCCTGCACTCACCACACCTCCTACCTGTCCATCACATTCCCTGCACTCACCACACCTCCTACCTGTCCATCACATTCCCTGCACTCACCTCACCACCTCTTACCAGTCCATCACATTCCCTGCACTCACCACACCTCCTACCTGTCCATCACATTCCCTGCACCCACCACACCACCTCTTACCTGTCCATCACATTCCCTGCAGCCACCACACCTCCTCTTACCTGTCCATCACATTCCCTGCACTCACCACACCACCTCTTACCAGTCCATCACATTCCCTGCACTCACCACACCTCTTACCTGTCCATCACATTCCCTGCACTCACCACACCTACCTGTCCATCACATTCCCTGCACTCACCACACCTCCTACCTGTCCATCACATTCCCTGCACTCACCACACCTCCTCTTACCTGTCCATCACATTCCCTGCACTCACCACACCTCCTCTTACCTGTCCTTCACATTCCCTGCACTCACCACACCTCCTACCTGTCCATCACATTCCCTGCACTCACCACACCACCTCTTACCAGTCCATCACATTCCCTGCACTCACCACACCTCCTACCTGTCCATCACATTCCCTGCACTCACCACACCTCCTACCTGTCCATCACATTCCCTGCACTCACCACACCTCCTACCTGTCCATCACATTCCCTGCACTCACCTCACCACCTCTTACCAGTCCATCACATTCCCTGCACTCACCACACCTCCTACCTGTCCATCACATTCCCTGCACCCCCCACACCTCCTCCTACCTGTCCATCACATTCCCTGCACCCACCACACCACCTCTTACCTGTCCATCACATTCCCTGCACCCACCACACCTCCTCTTACCTGTCCATCACATTCCCTGCACTCACCACACCACCTCTTACCAGTCCATCACATTCCCTGCACTCACCACACCTCCTACCTGTCCATCACATTCCCTGCACCCACCACACCTCCTCTTACCTGTCCATCACATTCCCTGCACTCACCACACCTCCTCTTACCTGTCCATCACATTCCCTGCACTCACCACACCTCCTACCTGTCCATCACATTCCCTGCACTCACCTCACCACCTCTTACCAGTCCATCACATTCCCTGCACTCACCACACCTCCTACCTGTCCATCACATTCCCTGCACCCACCACACCACCTCTTACCTGTCCATCACATTCCCTGCACCCACCACACCTCCTCTTACCTGTCCATCACATTCCCTGCACTCACCACACCACCTCTTACCAGTCCATCACATTCCCTGCACCCCCCACACCTCCTCCTACCTGTCCATCACATTCCCTGCACCCACCACACCACCTCTTACCTGTCCATCACATTCCCTGCACTCACCACACCTCCTACCTGTCCATCACATTCCCTGCACTCACCACACCACCTCCTACCTGTCCATCACATTCCCTGCACTCACCACACCACCTCTTACCAGTCCTTCACATTCCCTGCACCCACCACACCTCCTACCTGTCCATCACATTCCCTGCACTCACCACACCTCCTACCTGTCCATCACATTCCCTGCACCCACCACACCTCCTCTTACCTGTCCATCACATTCCCTGCACTCACCATACCTCCTACCTGTCCATCACATTCCCTGCACCCACCACACCACCTCTTACCAGTCCATCACATTCCCTGCACTCACCACACCTCCTACCTGTCCATCACATTCCCTGCACTCACCTCACCACCTCTTACCAGTCCATCACATTCCCTGCACTCACCACACCTCCTACCTGTCCATCACATTCCCTGCACCCACCACACCTCCTCTTACCTGTCCATCACATTCCCTGCACTCACCACACCTCCTACCTGTCCATCACATTCCCTGCACCCACCACACCTCCTACCTGTCCATCACATTCCCTGCACCCACCACACCTACCTGTCCATCACATTCCCTGCACTCACCACACCACCTCTTACCTGTCCATCACATTCCCTGCACCCACCACACCTCCTCTTACCTGTCCATCACATTCCCTGCACTCACCACACCTCCTCCTACCTGTCCATCACATTCCCTGCACCCACCACACCTCCTCTTACCTGTCCATCACATTCCCTGCACCCACCACACCTCCTCTTACCTGTCCATCACATTCCCTGCACTCACCACACCTCTTACCTGTCCTTCACATTCCCTGCACTCAGCACACCTCCTACCTGTCCATCACATTCCCTGCACCCACCACACCTCCTCTTACCTGTCCATCACATTCCCTGCACCCACCACACCTCCTACCTGTCCATCACATTCCCTGCACCCACCACACCTCCTCTTACCTGTCCATCACATTCCCTGCACCCACCACACCTCCTCTTACCTGTCCATCACATTCCCTGCACCCACCACACCTCCTCTTACCTGTCCATCACATTCCCTGCACCCACCACACCTCCTACCTGTTCATCACATTCCCTGCACTCACCACACCTCCTCTTATCTGTCCATCACATTCCCTGCACCCACCACACCTCCTACCTGTCCATCACATTCCCTGCACCCACCACACCTCCTCTTACCTGTCCATCACATTCCCTGCACTCACCTCACCTCCTCTTACCTGTCCTTCACATTCCCTGCACTCACCACACCTCCTCTTACCTGTCCTTCACATTCCCTGCACTCACCACACCTCCTCTTACCTGTCCTTCACATTCCCTGCACTCACCACACCTCCTCTTACCAGTCCTTCACATTCTCTGCACCCGCCACACCTCCTACCTGTCCATCACATTCCCTGCACTCACCACACCTCCTCCTACCTGTCCATCACATTCCCTGCACTCACCACACCTCCTCCTACCTGTCCATCACATTCCCTGCACTCACCACACCTCCAACCTGTCCATCACATTCCCTGCACTCACCACACCTCCTCTTACCTGTCCATCACATTCCCTGCACCCACCACACCTCCTACCTGTCCATCACATTCCCTGCACTCACCACACCTCCTCTTACCTGTCCATCACATTCCCTGCACTCACCACACCTCCTCTTACCTGTCCATCACATTCCCTGCACTCACCACACCTCCTACCTGTCCATCACATTCCCTGCACTCACCACACCTCCTACCTGTCCATCACATTCCCTGCACTCACCACACCTCCTACCTGTCCATCACATTCCCTGCACTCACCACACCTCCTCTTACCTGTCCATCACATTCCCTGCACCCACCACACCACCTCTTACCAGTCCTTCACATTCCCTGCACCCACCACACCTCCTACCTGTCCATCACATTCCCTGCACTCACCACACCACCTCTTACCAGTCCTTCACATTCCCTGCACCCACCACACCTCCTACCTGTCCATCACATTCCCTGCACCCACCACACCCCCTACCTGTCCATCACATTCCCTGCACCCACCACACCACCTCTTACCTGTCCATCACATTCCCTGCACTCACCACACCTCCTCTTACCTGTCCATCACATTCCCTGCACTCACCACACCTCCTCTTACCTGTCCATCACATTCCCTGCACTCACCACACCTCCTCCTACCTGTCCATCACATTCTCTGCACCCACCACACCTCCTACCTGTCCATCACATTCCCTGCACCCACCACACCTCCTACCTGTCCATCACATTCCCTGCACTCACCACACCTCCTCCTACCTGTCCATCACATTCCCTGCACTCACCACACCTCCTACCTGTCCACATTCCCTGTACTCACCACAAGTCCTCCTACCTGTCCATCACATTCCCTGTACTCACCACACCTCCTCCTACCTGTCCATCACATTCCCTGCACTCACCACACCTCCTACCTGTCCATCACATTCCCTGCACTCACCACACCTCCTACCTGTCCATCACATTCCCTGCACTCACCACACCTCCTCCTACCTGTCCATCACATTCCCTGCACTCACCACACCTCCTCCTACCTGTCCATCACATTCCCTGCACTCACCACACCTCCTACCTGTCCATCACATTCCCTGCACTCACCACACCTCTTACCTGTCCATCACATTCCCTGCACTCACCACACCTCCTCCTCCTACCTGTCCATCACATTCCCTGCACTCACCACACCTCCTCCTACCTGTCCATCACATTCCCTGCACCCACCACACCTCCTCTTACCTGTCCATCACATTCCCTGCACCCACCACACCTCCTCTTACCTGTCCATCACATTCCCTGCACCCACCACACCTCCTCCTACCTGTCCATCACATTCCCTGCACTCACACCTCCTACCTGTCCATCACATTCCCTGCACTCACCACACCTCCTCTTACCTGTCCATCACATTCCCTGCACCCACCACACCTCCTCCTACCTGTCCATCACATTCCCTGCACTCACCACACCTCTTACCTGTCCATCACATTCCCTGCACCCACCACACCTCCTACCTGTCCATCACATTCATGCACTCACCGCACCTCCTCCTACCTGTCCATCACATTCCCTGCACTCACCACACCTCCTCCTACCTGTCCATCACATTCCCTGCACTCACCACACCTCCTACCTGTCCATCACATTCCCTGCACTCACCACACCTCCTACCTGTCCATCACATTCCCTGCACTCACCACACCTCTTACCTGTCCATCACATTCCCTGCACTCACCACACCTCTTACCTGTCCATCACATTCCCTGCACTCACCACACCTCCTCCTCCTACCTGTCCATCACATTCCCTGCACTCACCACACCTCCTCCTACCTGTCCATCACATTCCCTGCACCCACCACACCTCCTACCTGTCCATCACATTCCCTGCACCCACCACACCACCTCTTACCTGTCCATCACATTCCCTGCACTCACCACACCTCCTCTTACCTGTCCATCACATTCCCTGCACTCACCACACCTCCTACCTGTCCATCACATTCCCTGCACTCACCACACCTCCTCCTACCTGTCCATCACATTCCCTGCACCCACCACACCTCCTACCTGTCCATCACATTCCCTGCACTCACCACACCTCCTCCTACCTGTCCATCACATTCCCTGCACTCACCACACCTCCTCTTACCTGTCCATCACATTCCCTGCACTCACCACACCTCCTACCTGTCCATCACATTCCCTGCACTCACCACACCTCCTACCTGTCCATCACATTCCCTGCACTCACCACACCTCCTACCTGTCCATCACATTCCCTGCACTCACCACACCTCCTACCTGTCCATCACATTCCCTGCACTCAGGATAGGCTACAAACACGCATTTCATGCCTCAAGTCCTCATTTGCATTCGTCTTCTGCTCCTGTCCCAGATTCATGCTATAAATAACACCCATCTGCAGGCAAAGTGCTGGCAACACCAGGCAGGCTGAATGTGCCGAGATCAACCTTCTGGTATAATATATATATAGAACATTACATACAGTGCCTTGCAAAAGTATTCACCCCCTTGGCTTTTTACCTATTTTGGTACATTACAGCCTTTAAATGGGTGTGTAAAATACCGCGCCAATCTAACACATCAGGATAGCAGCCAACACTACAATAAGACAAAAATTGTGCACAATAACTAGATAATAAAAGTGTAGCGCTAACGTGAAAACAATAAAAAAAGAATGTATAAGGGTTTGGGATAGAGGGAAATCAATCCACATTGGAAGGAACAGATACCTTCATCTAATCTCAAACCTGCAAGGTAGATATGTAAATAGTGGATGTGAATACTAACACATCTGTAAACAGAAACGATGCCCCAAAGAGGCACAAATAAACATGGAATTAACGTGAATAGTAACAACAAATGCTAGTGAGGAAAAAAAAGGAAAAATATAAATAGTGTCAAACAGTGTCCATAATGTTGGTGAAGAGATATAACTCTCAGAAGAACCATGTACACATAATAAATCAGTCCATATGGTGCGTGGTGTGGTTGACCCAACTTGAATCCAAGGCAGGTAGTATCACAGGAAAGTGCAAACCAGAGAAAAAGATGTAATACTCTTACCGACTTCGGTGGACTCACAGGCCGTGGGCGGTGAGTCAAATAGGCTTGTACTGTCTTCAAACCAATGACAGTGTGAGACTAGTGGTACACCGGAAGATTTCCTCCTCGAATAGGGGGCCAGGAACCTGCCCAAACAATCTGCACGATCACCGTCTCTATCAGCAAGCGTGGACCATGTATAAAGAAAAAACAAGGAGCCTCTACATGGTGTAAATCCAAGATAACTTTTTAAGTGGTGTTTATTAGATCATTCAAGATCATCAAACATGCCATCAAGCATAAAAAATAGTAGAATCGATTCAAAAGATAAAAATAGATATAAAAACAGCAAGCGTGGTATGGGTAGCTGGGTACAGCAAGAGACCCGACCGGTTTCGTCCACAAAGACTTCGGCCGAAGTCTTTGTGGACGAAACCGGTCGGGTCTCTTGCTGTACCCAGCTACCCATACCACGCTTGCTGTTTTTATATCTATTTTTATCTTTTGAATCGATTCTACTATTTTTTATGCTTGATGGCATGTTTGATGATCTTGAATGATCTAATAAACACCACTTAAAAAGTTATCTTGGATTTACACCATGTAGAGGCTCCTTGTTTTTTCTTTATACATGGTCCACGCTTGCTGATAGAGACGGTGATCGTGCAGATTGTTTGGGCAGGTTCCTGGCCCCCTATTCGAGGAGGAAATCTTCCGGTGTACCACTAGTCTCACACTGTCATTGGTTTGAAGACAGTACAAGCCTATTTGACTCACCGCCCACGGCCTGTGAGTCCACCGAAGTCGGTAAGAGTATTACATCTTTTTCTCTGGTTTGCACTTTCCTGTGATACTACCTGCCTTGGATTCAAGTTGGGTCAACCACACCACGCACCATATGGACTGATTTATTATGTGTACATGGTTCTTCTGAGAGTTATATCTCTTCACCAACATTATGGACACTGTTTGACACTATTTATATTTTTCCTTTTTTTTCCTCACTAGCATTTGTTGTTACTATTCACGTTAATTCCATGTTTATTTGTGCCTCTTTGGGGCATCGTTTCTGTTTACAGATGTGTTAGTATTCACATCCACTATTTACATATCTACCTTGCAGGTTTGAGATTAGATGAAGGTATCTGTTCCTTCCAATGTGGATTGATTTCCCTCTATCCCAAACCCTTATACATTCTTTTTTTTATTGTTTTCACGTTAGCGCTACACTTTTATTACAGCCTTTAGTTGAATGTTTTTTTTTTAAATCGGAATTATATGTGATGATCAGAACACAATAGTCTAAGTTGGGGAAGTAAAATTAGAAAAATAAAACTATTTTTCAGAAATAAAAAAAATGATAATTGTCATGTGCGTATGTATTCACCCCCTTTGTTATGAAGCCCATAAAAAGCTCTGGTGCCACCAATTACCTTCAGAAGTCACATAATTAGTGAAATGATGTCCACCTGTGTGCAATCCAAGTGTCACATGATCTGTCATTACATAGACACACCTTTGTGAAAGGCCCCAGAGGCGGCAACACCTAAGCAAGAGGCACCACTAACCAAACACTGCCATGAAGACCAAGGAACTCTCCAAACAAGTAAGGGACAAGAGACGGCCGCACACCAAAACTCCCGGAGCGGGCAAGGAGGGCATTAATCAGAGAGGAGCACAGAGACCTAAGGTAACCCTGGAGGAGCTGCAGAGTCCCACAGCAGCAGAGACTGGAGTATCTGTACATAGGACCACAATAAGCCGTACGCTCCATAGAGTTGGGCTTTATGGCGGAGTGGCCAGAAGAAAGACATTACTTTCAGCAAAAAACAAAATGGCGCGTTTTGAGTTTGTGAAAAGGCATGTGGGAGACTTCCGAAATGTATGGAGGAAGGTGCTCTGGTCTGATGAGACTAAAACTGAACTTTTTGGCCATCAAAGAAAACACTATGTCTGGAGCAAACCCAACACATCACCCAAAGAACACCATCCCCACTGTGAAACATGGTGGTGGCAGCATCATGCTGTGGGGATGTTTTTCAGCAGTCGGGAAACTGGTCAGAGTTGAGGAAAAGATGGATGGTGATAAATACAGGGATATTCTGGAGCAAAACCTGTAGCACTCTGTGTGTGATTTGAGGCTAGGATGGAGGTTCACTTTCCAGCAGGACAATGACCCCAAACACACTGCTAAAGCAACACTTGAGTGGTTTAATGGGAAACATGGAAATGTGTTGGAATGGCCTAGTCAAAGCCCCGACCACAATCCAGAAGAAAATCTGTGGTCAGACTTAAAGATTGCTGTTCACAAGTGCAAACCATCCAACTTGAAGGAGCTGGAGCAGTTTTGCAAGGAAGAATGGGCAAAAATCCCAGTGGTGAGATGTGGCAAGACTCAGAGACTTATCCAAAGAGACTTGGAGCTGTGATAGGTGGCTCTACAAAGTATTGACTTTAGGGGGGTGAATAGTTACCCGTGTTTTCCCGAAAATAAGACCGAGTCTTATATTAATTTTGGCAACAAAAGACACAGTAGGGCTTATTTTCGGGGTAGGTCTTACCATGTAATGTCTTCTCTCCTCCTCTCTCTCCCTGCCTGACAGGAATCCCCCCGGTGTGAACGGAGTTAAAATACTTGTAAAATCCTATAATCCACTATTACAGTATTATATAATATACAATGTGTGTTTCTGTAATATAATTGTGCCAAATACCTTCATTATAGCGCCGCTCTGCTCTTCTGTGACCCGCCGGAGATCTCTTCCCCGCAATTATATTACAGAAACACACACATTATATAATACTGTAATCGAATGGATTATAGGATTTTACAAGCATTTTAAACTAGGGCTTATTTTCGGGGTCTTCAGAAGTTGTGGGCGTGTTCTATAAATTAAAATGATGCAAATCCTCAAACAATCCATGTTAGTTCCAGGTTGTGAGGCAACAAAAGAGGAAAAATGCCAAGGAGGGGTGAATACTTCTGCAAGACACGGTGTGTATATATTTTATATATATTTTTACATACAATGTAGTGTGTGTAATCCAGCTAAGAAAATTCTTACAGTATAATAAATAGGATTAAAACCTACAAAGCGATCTCTAATAATGTGAATACCCCACAATGACCTTGGTGCCCACAGACTGATCTTGACTCACATGAGGGACCCCGGGAGCTGCACTTAAGCAAGAAAGAAGTCCATTTATACTCAAACGAATACATGATTGGCCAACATGAACATAAAGAAGTCACTGAAGTATACAGACTGGTGATAGGTCCTGACAGACAAAGGTCCCCCTAGGATGGTGGTGACCCCATGAGGTGCAGAAACAGCGACAATCGCTTATGAAGCCAGAAGACATTCCTCACCCAGAGAACAATGCGGAGGACTGATACGGGTTCCTAGATTAGATCCACTTGTCACACCAAAAATAACACCCGGGACGGCACACTCTGGGCACGCAGAGGAGACACTGAAGTGTAATGGATTCATTTTTATTAATTATATTTATATATATATATATATATATATATATATATATATATATATATATATATATATATATATATATATATATATATATATAT
>JBBDGP010005763.1:0-23208 GCA_037952835.1 Lithobates septentrionalis | reverse complement strand
ACACTGAAGAAAGCGTTTGTAAGGTCCACCTCTGTGAGGTACTTTGCAGTCAAAGGCATCCACAGTAGGTACCTGGTTCTCTTTTTAGGATTCTCTTCTTGGGGTTATTGTGGTTTCCAGGGCAATGATGCGCCCTCTTTTAGCTTGACTGAAACTGGTGGCACCTTTAAGTGACCGTTGTCTTCCGGTCCTGTGGACCATAGGCACGCAGGGATTCTGTCAAGTACTTCCTGCAGTATTGAACTTGAAGTTTTTGCTTCATTAAGTGTCATCAGGAGAGGCAGAGAACACAAAGCAGATTAGTCTTCTAAAGTTAGGGGAGTATGTAACTTCATCCCCCCTTCAGGCGTGTCCTGATTGAGGCCTGTAGTCCGGACAACACATCAGCTCCTAGTAGATTCAAGGGACATGTAAAGGACACCACAAATCTGGCAAGCAAATCAGGAAATGTCCCCACTTGGAGTGGCTTTACAAATGGACCGGAGCGGGGCAACCTATCCACTCCCACGCAGGAAACGTGTGTGTCTCTTTTCATAGTGGGAGAAACTCAGATCATTAAAGGCCTGTACGAGTCTAGTATGATACTTCTTCAGACTCCCCTTTATCTTGGGTAATATCTTGGATTGTGGTCTTCTGATCCGTCAACTTCTCCTTTGCCCAGTCGTGGAGTTGTGCACAGAACTCCACTCCTGAGGTGTAAGAAGTGGCACTTGTCAGGCTGGCATCATTGAAGGCCGGCTGCATGACTGGCCAAAAGACATGTCCTGCTTTGATTTGGCATAGGCTGATCAAGTCTCTCCAGGCAGCTGAGTAAGTTTCTTGTATCTGCACTATCCTGCGGTAGAAGGCAATTGGCTGCTTCTCTGGGTCAGGCAGACTTGTCACTAAGGCCTCTGCTTGTGATGGAGTAAAAGCGACATACATCACTGGTGCCCCTTCTGGTAACCAAGACTGTTGTTGGGGCGGGGGCTGGCAAGGGGCACTGTTCTTTACAATTGCCAGCATGTGTTTGAGATCCTCTCGGAACTGTGAGTCCGGAGCCGGATTGGGGGTTAAATCAGTGGGTGGCCTTGCTGCCTGTTGTTGGGCTTCCCACTCAAACGCTTCTTCATCATTAACATATCCGGCCTAGGAATGTGATGCTTCCGTATTGGGGAAGACAGATGTGTGGTACGAACCATCCTGGTTAACCACTTGAGCCCCGGACCATTATGCTGCCTAAGGACCAGAGGTCTTTTTCCAATTTGGCACTGCGTCGCTTTAACTGCTAATTGCGCGGTCATGCAATGCTGTACCCAAACAAAATTTGCGTCCTTTTCTTCCCACAAATAGAGCTTTCTTTTGATGGTATTTGATCACCTCTGCGGTTTTTATTTTTTGCGCTATAAACGGAAAAAGACCGAAAATTTTGAAAAAAAATGATATTTTCTGCTTTTTGTTATAAAAAAAATCCAATAAACTAAATTTTAGTCATACATTTAGGCCAAAATGTATTCGGCCACATGTCTTTGGTAAAAAAAATGTCAATAAGCGTATATTTATTGGTTTGCGCAAAAGTTATAGCGTCTACAAGCTAGGGTACATTTTCTGGAATTTACACAGCTTTTAGTTTATGACTGCCTATGTCATTTCTTGAGGTGCTAAAATGGCAGGGCAGTACAAAACCCCCCCAAATGACCCCATTTTGGAAAGTAGACACCCCAAGGAAATTGCTGAGAGGCATGTTGAACCCATTGAATATTTATTTTTTTTGTCCCAAGTGATTGAAAAATGACAAAAAAAAAAAATATATTTACAAAAAGTTGTCACTAAATGATATATTCAGGATTTCTAAGGGTGTAAATTTTTGATTTCACTCTTCATTGCCTATCACAGTTTCGGAGGCCATGGAATGCCCAGATGGCACAAAACCCCCCAAAATGACCCCATTTTGGAAAGTAGACACCCCAAGCTATTTGCTGAGAGGCATATTGAGTCCATGGAATATTTTATATTTTGACACAAGTTGCGGGAAAGTGACACTTTTTTTTTTTTTTCATAAAGTTGTCACTAAATGATATATTGCTCACACAGGCCATGGGCATATGTGGAATTGCACCCCAAAATACATTTAGCTGCTTCTCCTGAGTATGGGGATACCACATGTGTGGGACTTTTTAGGAGCCTAGCCGCGTACGGGACCCCGAAAACCAATCACCGCCTTCAGGATTTCTAAGGGTGAAAATTTTTGATTTTACTCTTCACTGCCTATCACCGTTTCGGAGGCCATGGAATGCCCAGGTGGCACAAACCCCCCCCCCCCCCAAATGACCCCATTTTGGAAAGTAGACACCCCAAGCTATTTGCTGAGAGGCATGGTGAGTATTTTGCAGCTCTCATTTGTTTTTGAAAATGAAGAAAGACGAGAAAAAACATTTTTTTTTTCTTTTTTCAATTTTCAAAACTTTGTGACAAAAAGTGAGGTCTGCAAAATACTCACTATACCTCTCAGCAAATAGCTTGGGGTGTCTACTTTCCAAAATGGGGTCATTTGGGGGGGTTTTGTGCCACCTGGGCATTCCATGGCCTCCGAAACTGTGATAGGCAGTGAAGAGTGAAATCAAAAATTCACGCCCTTAGAAAGCCTGAAGGCGGTGCTTGGTTTTCGGGGCCCCGTACGCGGCTAGGCTCCCAAAAAGTCTCACACATGTGGTATCCCCGTACTCAGGAGAAGCAGCAGAATGTATTTTGGGGTGTAATTTCACATATTCCCATGGCATGTTTGAGAAATATATCATTTAGTGACAACTTTGTGCAAAAAAAAAAAAAAAAAATTTGTCTCTTTCCCGCAACTTGTGTCGCAATATAAAATATTCCATGGACTCGACATGTTACATAGTTACATAGTTACATAGTAGGTGAGGTTGAAAAAAGACACAAGTCCATCAAGTCCAACCTATGTGTGTGATAATGTGTCAGTATTACATTACATATCCCTGTATATTGCGGTCATTCAGGTGATTATCTAATAGTTTCTTGAAGCTATCAATGCTCCCCGCTGAGACCACCGCCTGTGGAAGGGAATTCCACATCCTTACCGTTCTTACAGTAAAGAACCCTCTACGTAGTTTAAGGTTAAACCTCTTTTCTTCTAATTGTAATGAGTGGCCACGAGTCTTATTAAACTCTCTTCTGCGAAAAAGTTTTATCCCTATTGTGGGGTCACCAGTACAGTATTTGTAAATTGAAATCATATCCCCTCTCAAGCGTCTCTTCTCCAGAGAGAATAAGTTCAGTGCTTGTAACCTTTCCTCATAACTAAGATCCTCCAGACCCTTTATTAGCTTTGTTGCCCTTCTTTGTACTCTCTCCATTTCCAGTACGTCCCTCCTGAGGACTGGTGCCCAGAACTGGACAACATACTCCAGGTGCGGCCGGACCAGAGACTTGTAGAGCGGGAGAATTATCGTTTTATCTCTGCAGTTGATCCCCCTTTTAATGCATGCCAATATTCTGTTTGCTTTATTAGCAGCAGCTTGGCATTGCATGCCATTGCTGAGCCTATCATCCACTAGGACCCCCAGGTCCTTTTCCATCCTAGATTCCCCCAGAGGTTCTCCCCCCAGTGTATAGATTGCATTCATATTTTTGCCACCCAAATGCATTATTTTACATTTTTCTACATTGAACCTCATTTGCCATGTAGTCGCCCACCCCATTAATTTGTTCAGGTCTTTTTGCAAGATTTCCACATCCTGCAGAGAACTTATTGCCCTGCTTAGCTTAGTATCGTCTGCAAATACAGAGATTGAACTCTTTATCCCATCCTCCAGGTCGTTTATGAACAAATTAAATAGGATTGGTCCCAGCACAGAACCCTGGGGAACCCCACTACCCACCCCTGACCATTCTGAGTACTCCCCATTTATCACCACCCTCTGAACACGCCCTTGTAGCCAGTTTTCAATCCATGTACTCACCCTATGGTCCATGCCAACGCACCTTATTTTGTACAGTAAACGTTTATGGGGAACTGTGTCAAATGCTTTTGCAAAATCCAGATACACCACGTCTACGGGCCTTCCTTTATCTAGATGGCAACTCACCTCCTCATAGAAGGTTAATAGATTGGTTTGGCAAGAACGATTCTTCATGAATCCATGCTGATTACTGCTAATGAAATCATTCTTATTACTAAAATCTTGTATATAGTCCCTTATCATCCCCTCCAAGAGTTTACATACTATTGATGTTAGGCTAACTGGTCTGTAATTCCCAGGGATATTTTTTGGGCCCTTTTTAAATATTGGTGCTACATTGGCTTTTCTCCAATCAGCTGGTACCATTCCAGTCAATAGACTGTAAATATTAGGAACAACGGTCTGGCAATCATCTGACTGAGTTCCCTAAGTACCCTCGGATGCAAGCCATCTGGTCCCGGTGATTTATTAATGTTAAGTTTCTCAAGTCTAATTTTAATTCCGTCCTCTGTTAACCATGGAGGTGCTTCCTGTGATGTGTCATGAGGATAAACACTGCAGTTTTGGTTACTGAAGCCCCCCGATTCACTTGTGAAGACTGAGGAGAAGAATAAATTCAATACCTTTGCCATCTCCCCATCCTCTGTAACCAGATGTCCTTCCTCATTCTTTATGGGGCCAATATGGTCTGTCCTCCCTTTTTTACTGTTTACATACTTAAAGAATTTCTTGGGATTTCTTTTGCTCTCCTCCGCTATGTGTCTTTCATGTTCTATCTTAGCCATCCTAATTGCATCCTTACATTTCTTATTGCATTCTTTATAAATTCTGAATGCTGAGGATGATCCCTCAACCTTGTATTTTTTGAAGGCCTTCTCCTTTGCTTTTATATGCATTTTTACATTGGAGTTAAGCCATCCAGGATGTTTGTTCGCTCTTTTAAATTTATTACCCAATGGGATACATTGGCTAATGCCCTTATTTAATATGCTCTTAAAGCAAACCCATCTCTCCTCCGTATTCTTTGTTCCTAATATTTTATCCCAATTTATGCCTTTTAGCAAGGTTTGTAGTTTAGGGAAGTTGGCTCTTTTGAAATTCAGTGTCTTTGTGTTCCCTTCATGTTTCCTATTTGTGTGATTTATACTGAAACTAATTGACCTGTGATCGCTGTTACCTAAATTGCCCCGTATTACCACATCTGTTATCAGGTCTGTATTATTGGTAATCAGTAGATCTAGTAATGTTTTATTTCTAGTTGGTGCGTCTACCATCTGACCCATAAAATTGTCCTGCAAAACACTAAGGAACTGGCGAGCCTTAAATGAATGCGCGGTTCCCTCCGCCCAGTCTATGTCTGGATAATTAAAATCCCCCATTATGATAACACTTCCCATCCTTGCTGCTAATCCAATTTGTGATAGAAGATCCGTCTCCACTTCCTCCCTCAGGTTTGGGGGCCTATAGCATACTCCCAGTATTATTTTCCCCTTAGCTTCATCCCTTTGGAGCTCTACCCATAAAGATTCCACCTCCTCCCTAGCCCCCTCAGTGATGTCATCTCTCACACTCACTTGTACATTATTCTTGATATATAGGCATACCCCTCCCCCTTTTTTACCTTCTCTATCCTTGCGGTATAGGGTATACCCTTGAATGTTTGCCAGCCAATCATGAGAGCTGTTGAACCAGGTCTCTGAAATTCCCACAAAATCCAAATCCTCCTTGTACAACCGTATCTCTAGTTCACCCATCTTGTCCGCCATGCTCCTGGCATTGGTGAACATGCCACATAGTTTAGACTGGTCGCATATTGTCCTCGTATTGGGTGTTTCAAGATTGCAACTAGGACTTGCTACTATACTCACCTTGTGTTTTTGTGCTTTGGTTAACCTACCACTAATGCCCCCAATACTACCCTCTGGAATATCTTCCGCGCTGGCTATCACTGTCTCAGGACCCTCCCCCCCATCGCCTAGTTTAAAAACCCCTCTAACTTTTTGGCCATCTTCATTCCCAGCAGATCTGCACCCTCCTCATTTAGGTGCAGTCCGTCCCTTCTATAGTACCGGTTACCGACTGAGAAGTCGGCCCAGTCCTCCAGGAACCCAAACCCCTCCTTACTACACCAGCTCTTCAGCCACTTGTTTACTTCCCTAATCTCCCTCTGCCTTTCTGGTGTGGCTCGATGTACCGGTAGTATTCCTGAGAACACTACCTTGGAGGTCCTTTTCCTCAATTTAGCTCCTAAGTCCCTAAAATCGTTCTTTAGGACACGCCATCTGCCTCTGACTTTGTCATTGGTGCCAACGTGCACCATGACAGCCGGGTCTTCCCCAGCCCCTCCCAGTAATCTGTCCACAAGATCCGTGATGTGCCGAACCCGAGCGCCCGGTAGACAACATACTGTTCGGCGCTTCAGGTCTTGGTTACAGATTGCCCTCTCTGTCCTTCTAAGAATTGAGTCCCCTACCACCAGAATCTGTCTTTCCTTTCCCTTTGCTGCCCCCCCACTCTCACTGGAGGAGTTCTTCCCCTGGCAGCTAGGAGAGTCCCTCATCTCCAGCAGTGCTGGTCCCTGACTGGTTTCACCAATGTCACTCAATGGAGCGTACTTATTGGGATGCTCCAGTCCTGGAACGGCCTCTCTGGCACTTCCCCCTCTACCCCTCCTGACTGTCACCCATCTACTCTTTGCTAGTGCCTGCACCTCTTTGTCTCCACCCGCCTCTGTGCTGGCCCCTGCCGGCACCTGCCATGTACGTTCCTGGCTCACCTTTAGTATGGAGGGACTTCTCAGTGCTGACAGTTGCTTCCCTAGATTCAGAACCTGGGCTTCCAGGGAAACAATGTGCTTACATTTTGCACAGCAGTATTCGCCCTCGATCGGATGATCAAGGAACGCATACATGCGGCAAGATGTACAAAGAGCCGCCTCTCCACACCCGCCGGGCATCGTACCTATTAAATTTAGTGAGGATTGGGGAAATTTTACCCTGTCCAAATTACCTAACAGCTAGCTTCCTGGCACTAATACTCAAGACAATACACAGGTACACAACAAGACAATACACAGGTACACAATACACAGTACTAACGATCCACACACACTACTCAGACAACACTCAGATACTCACACTACACAGGTACTATGACCCCTGTTATAACCTCCTGTTTTAAACTCTTGTGTTTAACTCCCACTTACACCAAGCTCCACTGCTTCAAACTGAGCACGCTCACACTGAGCCCTGCAACCAGTTAAATAGTCACCTGTGAGCAATTAACCACACCCCTTAATTGATAGACTGATGAAACCAGAAAAAAAAAAAAAAAAAAAAGCTATTTAAAAAGTGACAGCAAAAGTCAAAAGGAAAAGCCCCCAAAAAGCACCCCAGCAAACAGCTACAGACAGCAGACAGCAACAGACAGCAGACAGCAACAGACAGCAGACAGCAACAGACAGCAACAGACAACAGACAGCAACAGACAGCAGACAGCAACAGACAGCAGACAGCAACAGACAGCAGACAGCAACAGACAGCAGACAGCCACAGACAGCAGACATGCCTCTCAGCAAATAGCTTGGGGTGTCTACTTTCCAAAATGGGGTCATTTGGGGGGGTTTTGAACTGTCCTGGCATTTTATGCACAACATTTAGAAGCTTATGTCACACATCACCCACTCTTCTAACCACTTGAAGACAAAGCCCTTTCTGACACTTATTGTTTACATGAAAAAGTTATTTTTTTTTGCAAAAAAATTACTTTGAACCCCCAAACATTATATATTTTTTTAAAGCAAATGCCCTACAGATTAAAATGGTGGGTGTTTCATTTTTTTTTTTTCACACAGTAATTGCGCAGCGATTTTTCAAACGCATTTTTTGGGGGAAAAAACACACTTTTTTAAATTTTAATGCACTAAAACACACTATATTGCCCAAATGTTTGATGAAATAAAAAAGATGATCTTAGGCCGAGTACATGGATACCAAACATGACATGCTTTAAAATTGCGCACAAACGTGCAGTGGCAACAAAATAAATACATGTTTAAAAGCCTTTACAGGTTACAACTTTAGATTTACAGAGGAGGTCTCCTGCTAAAAATACTGCCCTCGATCTGACCTTCGTGGTGATACCTCACATGCATGGTGCAATTGCGGTTTACATTTGACGACAGACCGCCGCTTGCGTTCGCCTTAGCGCGAGAGCAGGGGGCGACAGGGGTGCTTTTTTTTTTCTTTATTATTTTTTTGCTTTTTTAATCTTACTTTTAAACTGTTCCTTTCATATTTTTTTTTTTAATCATTTTTATTGTTATCTCGGGGAATGTAAATATCCCCTATGATAGCAATAGGTAGTGACAGGTACTCTTTTTTGAAAAAATTGTGGTCTATTAGACCCTAGATCTCTCCTCTGCCCTCAAAGCATCTGACCACACCAAGATCGGTGTGATAAAATGCTTCCCCAATTTCCCAATGGCGCTATTTACATCCGGCGAAATCTAAGTCATGAAATGCTCGTAGCTTCCGGTTTCTTAGGCCATAGAGATGTTTGGAGCCACTCTGGTCTCTGATCAGCTCTATGGTCAGCTGGCTGAATCACCGGCTGCTTTCTCCGGTTCCCTGTTGAGACAGAGCCAGAGAAAAACACGGAAGACGGTGGGGGGGGGATTCCCTCCCACGGCTTGTAAAAGCAGTCTAGAGGCTAATTAGCCGCTAGGATTGCTTTTACATGAAAGCCGACCGCTGGCTGAAAAGAATGATACCAAGATGATACCTAAACCTGCAGGCATCATTCTGGTATAACCACTCAAAGTCGTGAATGGCGTACCTGAAGACAAAAAATGGTTAACAATAAAGCACAGTAAACAGTAAAGTATAAATAATTACATACCTGAAAAACAAACAAAAACTATTTTTTTTTATTTTATATATTTATTTTTTTTTACACTTTTTTTGTAACTAACTTTTATAACTGTAACCGGTTCCAGGTTCGGGTCTCTCAAAATGCGATGGCATCTTGGGAGACCCTGTGAAAGTGTGCCTAGTCTGTGCAATGCTGTACCCTACGCTAATACTCAACTAGTGAATGGTAGCGTTCAAAACATTCACCAATGCAAAGACCAGGATTGTCAGGACAGGAGGGACAATAATAGCGGGTGTCACGCCTATATCTGCACTTGCTGCAGACACGACATCTTTTTTGGGGGGTTCGCTGGGTAGGGGTACTCGGGAGGACATAAAAATGCCTCTCATGCAGCCGACTGCATTTGGTTGGGGATGTGAATGGGGGAAGTACGGGCGCTGTAGAAGCGGTGGGTTCCCAATTAGGATTGGCGAATGCAGCAGGAAGGGCATTATGGGCACGACGGGCCTGTGTTTGTCTTTTTGGTGGCAGCGGGACACTACTTGTGCTTGCCACCTCACCAGCTTGAACTGCACTTATGGAACTCGCCACGTCACCAAGTGTTACTGCAGTGTTGGTTTGACTATGACCGGGGTGTACTAGGCCGCTGGTGCTTGCCAGTTCCCCAAAACGCTACCAAAAAAACTGTTAGCGATCGCAGGGATCAGGCCTGACTCTGCGAACGCTGCAGTTATGCGTTTAGAGTTTTGTAAGTGTCAGTGATCGATCGATACTGCACTTGGGTGGGCTGGGCCGGGCCGGGCGGAGGGGCAAAACGCAGGTGCTAGCAGGTATCTGGGCTGATCCCGCTAACACTGCGTTTTTGGGAACCCTAAACTGCTGGTGACGCTAGTATAGATCTGATCGGATCAGATATTGATGCGATCAGATACTATACCACTAAGGGAGGTGTACGGTGCGTGCGTGGGTGTCAGCGGTACTGGCACTAACCTGACGCTGCCTGGGGCTGGTGCTTGCCAGTTCACCAAAATGCTACCAAAAAAACTGTTAGCGATCGCAGGGATCAGGCCTGACTCTGCGAACGCTGCAGTTATGCGTTTAGTGTTTTGTAAGTGACAGTGATCGATCGATACTGCACTTGGGTGGGCTGGGCGTTGGCGCAAAACGCAGGTGCTAGCGGGTATCTGGGCTGATCCCGCTTACACTGCGTTTTTGGGAACCCTAAACTGCTGGGGACGCTAGTTTAGATCTGATCGGATCAGATATTGATCCGATCAGATACTATACCACTAAGGGAGGCGCATGCTGCGTGCGTGGGTGTTAGCGGTACTGGCGCTAATCTGACGCTGCCTGGGGCGACGCATATCACCGCCGGGCGATTAGGGGGCTAAACCTTTATTCGGTAATAAACGGCGGGTGCCCTGACACTATAAAAAATAAACGAACTAACCAGCGTCAACCGTAACGATTATATGGTGGTCAGTGGTGAAAGGGTTAACTAGGGGGCAATCAAGGGGTTAAAACATTTATTAGATAGTATATGGGGGTCCCTGACGCTATAAAACGCTGACGGCGAACCTAAATATTTACCTCACTAACTCGCGTCACCAGCGACACTAATACAGCGATCAGAAAAATAATCGCTTAGCGACACTGGTGACGGGGGGTGATCAAGGGGTTAAAACTTTATTAGGGGGGTACCCTAGACCTACAGGGGGGTAACAGTAACTGTGCTAACACAGTAACTGTCACAAACTGACACTATGCAGTAATCAGAAAAAAAAAAAAAAAAAACTGCTGGTGTCAGTTTGTGACGGGGGGGGGGGGGGGGGTGATTGGGGGGGATCGGGGGGCGATCGGGGGGGGGGGGATCGGGGTGTTTTGTATGCCTGGCATGTTCTACTTTCTACTGTGTGTGTGTGTTGGTGCACTCACATACCTGTCTTCTCTCCTCGGGCTGGAACGGAAACTGCCGAGGAGAGATGACATCACTTCCTTTGCTGCTGTTTAGCATACAGCAGCAAAGGAGTGTTCCCATTGGCCGGCGGCGATCGCGAGGGGGGGGCCACGAACGGATGGCCTCCCCCTCGTCTCCGATCGCCGGGGAACAAAACGGGACCGCCTCGGGCGGCGGGGGGGGGGTCCGATCGGACCCCCCACCCGCGGGAGGCAAATCACGTACATGTGCGTGATTTTGCCTGCCCGTGCCGCCTTGCCGACGTACATCGGCGTGAGGCGGTCCTTAAGTGGTTAAAACAGTGAGCTGGGTACAGGCTGTTTAAGCTTACTGGGTGTACCAAGATGGCCGCCGGCAGGAAATGCACTGGGCTGGGTAGAAAGTGAAGGCATGGGTGCACTAAGATGGCCGCCGGGCTGAGTTGTCACAGTGGGTTGTGCTTGTGTGGTAAGAAAGGAGTGGTTGTTAGACGGAGGGCAGTGCTGTCCCTCCCCTCCTTTTTGTTTCAAGTTCCAACATAGCGTGGTAATTTCACATACTGTATCATCAACTCTGTGATACACATACATAATACAATCGACATCTTTCTTAACTTCCTTTATCCAATTTTCTTTATCACACAGGATTTTTCTCCCTGTTTCTTTAGCAACATAACTTTCGCCACTTCGTTCAACTTTGTTAACTATTTCAACATCTTCTTCTCTCCTTCTTTACAATATCACATTCTTTTCTCTCTCTGTTTCTCGACTAACGGCTTGAGAGGAGAATACGTACAACCAAGGGGTTAATATTCTTTCTCACTGCTCCTTATCAAATTCCTTGGGTGGGGGCACATAAGACTGCGCTTCTAGTTGCTACTGTCTGCTATAACCCTGTAATGTACGGTTAATCTCAGAATAAGAACAAACACCATAGGGGTAGTGAGGAGCAACGGCCCGCGACCCAACAGATCCCCCGGGCAGCCCCCCCTCCGACCTTAACCAGTCCCCAACCCCTCTCGTGTATAGCAAACGGTAAACCACAAATACACTCACGACAGGACATTACACCTGCCACTCTTGGAACTGCAAAATTTCAGCAGGCTAAGATAACCTCAGGGGCAGACAACTCCCCTTAAACCCAGTTAAAGGCCGTCATTACAGTTACTCCCAGAGGCCGACAGCTCATCTAGGGGTGAGACATCTGTAACGCTTTCAGACTGCGGAGGCTCCAGCAGCTGAGATTTCCATCAAAGGTCCGACAAACCAATGAGTAACCCGTCCTATAACCGACTGCCACAATAACCCATCTCACTCCAGAGGCCGACAGCTCGTCTGGAGATGAGAACACACATGTAGCACTTTTAGACTGCTGAGTTTCGTAGCCCAAAGAATGGCAGACAGTGAACAAATACAGACAGCAGAAACCCATTGGCAGGTTCGTTAAAACAACCTCAGGCGAGGAAATACCTGCCTCTAAGACAGTCTCAGCATACCGACAGAATCCAGCCGTCAACCGAAAGATAAGAAAGTCGTACAGTGGTAAGAATATAAAGAAGACTTACCAGTACTGTTAGGGCTGCGCAAACCCCCTCTCATCTTTCAATTAACGCTTGAATGCTTATCGCGGTATGGCTTCGACTGTAGCCTGAGGTCCCGGGTTTCGGCACCATCTGTTATGGAAATGATTAAGAGCTCCAATCGAGCCCAAGGTTATCTGCTGCTGTCTCTAATTGGAAAGTGTGGCTATGCATGCATATAAAAGTAAACACTCTGAGACATGCTCAGCTCCGTTACTTTTTACACTTCTAATTTATTCAAGGCGGTGCTAATGTTTTATACACAAAAATACGTCATTGCTATGTTAGTCTAATAGGTACATCTCATTGGTTAAGATAGAAAAGAAGATGGAGAATCTTCATAACGAGGTTTGGATGTCCTTGGTCTTATCTTCAGTTCCGCGTTCTTCTGATGTGTGGGATGTAGGGGGTACCCGCCATTTTGAGAAAATATAGGAAGAGAGCAAACTTGTATACTTATATAATGAGTAAGGAGAAAAATATGTATACACATAAGAAAATAGACATTTTCAGATTATTATTATTATTATTATTATCTACATCACATTCCTTCACACCCCCCTACCCCCATCATGGTCCCCTCTTGCCTATGTCACTCCCCCACCCCCACCCATGGTTGATCCATGTTCTGTGGTCTTCTTTGGAATCCTTTTTCGTGATGTAGATGGCGTAGATCCGTACAACCACACATTCCGTGTATCCACCTATCACGTTCCTCCTATGGTATCACAATTACCCCCTCTACCCCCATCATGGTCCCCTCTTGCCTATGTCACCCCCCCCCCCCCCCACCCATGGTCGATCCATGTTCTGTGGTCTTCTTCTTTTGAATCCGTTTTCCTGATGTAGATGGCGTAGATCTGTACAACCACCACACCCCATGTGTCCACCTATCACATTCCCCCTATGACATCAACATTGCCCCCCTACTCCCATCATGGTCCCCTCTTGCCTATGTCACTCCACCAATGACAGCTTGAGGGGGAAAATAAAAGATTACCGATCTTCTGTTTACATCACGTGATCAGCTGTCATTGGCTGACAGCTGATCACGTTGTAAGGGCCCGGCAATTAAGGTCTGCACTGTAGCCGTCATTCTGCTATAGCGCGGGCGTGAGCAGGTTAAAGAGACTGTGTAAAAAGAATCAAAATCAAAATTGAAAGTGCCCCTGTGTTTGCATGTAAAGGTGACCATGTTGGTCCCGCAAGCATATGTAAATGGTGATCACACCACACAGAGCAGAAGATATAATTCTAGCACCAGGCCACCAGTATAACTCTAAACTGGTAACCTGTAAAGGCCTTCAAAGCCATTGCATGAGTGTGCACACTTTAAAGCCTGACATGTTGGGTATCTATTTACTCAGCGTAACATCATCTTTTCTATTTTATCAAAAATGTTATTATTTTGTTTGTGTGCATTAATAGTAAAGTATATTTTTTGTCCCCAAAAAGTTGGAGTTTTAAAAACCGCTGCGAAAATACTATGTGACATAAGAAAAATTCCAAAACCCACCATTTTATTCTCTGGGGCCTCTGCTTAAAAAATATGCTTGGGGGTTCTAAGTAATTTTATATCAAAGAAAGTTGATTTTTTGTGTTAAAAAGGCCTTTAATGCGAAATTTAATTTATAGCATCATGCTACAGCACCTACAACATTTGCGCTTTACTTCTTGTCCGCAGCCCAACACTTCTTATTCTTTAGAGGCTTCCTCTCTCCGTTTTCGTCTTTAAGGTGGCCGTTCTGGCTTTGCAGGTTCCCCACAGAAACCCCACCATAACCCAGGGGATAGGTGCTGAGGGAAGGAAAGGAGGATCCATTTGTACTTGGAGGACCTGTCTGTACAGAGGGTTCTGTGCTGAGTGGAAGGCAGGGGGGTTGGTCAGTCAGTGCTCAGGGCTATGTGTTTGGGGGGGGGGGGTGAGGTCTTTAGTCGGTGCTGGGGGAGTAGGGGGTTTGTACTGAAGGCTCTGTGCTGGGGTGGGAGGGAAGCCTGTATTAAGGGGTTTGTACTTGGGGAATCTGTCTATACTGAGGGGTTTGTGCTGGGGGATGCATTCATCTATGCGGAGGGGTTTGCACTTGGGGGATCCATCCAGCTGTGCTGGGGGATCCATCCGTCTGTGCTGGGGAATCTGTCTGTCTGTGCTGGGGAATCTGTCTGTCTGTGCTGGGGGATCCGTCCGTCTGTGCTGGGGGATCCGTCCGTCTGTGCTGGGGGATCCGTCCGTCTGTGCTGGGGGATCCGTCCGTCTGTGCTGGGGGATCCGTCCGTCTGTGCTGGGGGATCCGTCCGTCTGTGCTGGGGGATCCGTCCGTCTGTGCTGGGGGATCCGTCCGTCTGTGCTGGGGGATCCGTCCGTCTGTGCTGGGGGATCCGTCCGTCTGTGCTGGGGGATCCGTCCGTCTGTGCTGGGGGATCCGTCCGTCTGTGCTGGGGGATCCGTCCGTCTGTCTGTGCTGGGGGATCCGTCCGTCTGTCTGTGCTGGGGGATCCGTCTGTCTGTCTGTCTGTGCTGGGGGATCCGTCTGTCTGTCTGTGCTGGGGGATCCGTCTGTCTGTCTGTGCTGGGGGATCCGTCTGTCTGTCTGTGCTGGGGGATCCGTCCGTCTGTGCTGGGGGATCCGTCCGTCTGTGCTGGGGGATCCGTCCGTCTGTGCTGGGGGATCCGTCCGTCTGTGCTGGGGGATCCGTCCGTCTGTCTGTGCTGGGGGATCCGTCCGTCTGTCTGTGCTGGGGGATCCGTCTGTCTGTCTGTCTGTGCTGGGGGATCCGTCTGTCTGTCTGTGCTGGGGGATCCGTCTGTCTGTCTGTGCTGGGGGATCCGTCTGTCTGTCTGTCTGTGCTGGGGGATCCGTCTGTCTGTCTGTGCTGGGGGATCCGTCTGTCTGTCTGTGCTGGGGGATCCGTCCGTCTGTGCTGGGGGATCCGTCCGTCTGTGCTGGGGGATCCGTCCGTCTGTCTGTGCTGGGGGATCCGTCCGTCTGTCTGTGCTGGGGGATCCGTCTGTCTGTGCTGGGGGATCCGTCCGTCTGTGCTGGGGGATCCGTCCGTCTGTGCTGGGGGATCCGTCCGTCTGTGCTGGGGGATCCGTCTGTCTGTCTGTGCTGGGGGATCCGTCCGTCTGTCTGTGCTGGGGGATCCGTCTGTCTGTCTGTCTGTGCTGGGGGATCCGTCTGTCTGTCTGTGCTGGGGGATCCGTCTGTCTGTCTGTGCTGGGGGATCCGTCTGTCTGTCTGTGCTGGGGGATCCGTCTGTCTGTCTGTGCGGGGGGATCCGTCCGTCTCTACTGAGGGGTCTCTGCTGGTGGAGGGGGCTGTCCGTCTCTACTGAGGGATTTGCGCTAGGGGATTGGTTCTTCTTTAACCACTTCACGCAAAACGACACACCCGTAGGTCAGTACTTTGACGCCAAGTACCATTGTTATGGCAGTAGCTAGCTGCCATAACCCCTTTATTTTCGGGAATGCTGTACATTTCTCTTTAAGAGAAAAGTGGTCTCCGCGGCGGATTCACCGCAAGATCACTTTTGTCGGTGGCGCCACGCTCGGATCATCCCAGCCGCATAACGGACCAGTCGGTAGCGGCGGAGATGATCGCGTCCTTTCCCATGGATGCCTGCCTGTTCTGCGGAAGAAAAGTCATTACATTCTCTGGATATAGTGAGAGCAGTTAAAGCCTATCTGAAGGTGACTGCTCAGGTTCGTAAAAGTGATGTCTTGTTTGTACTGCCAGAAGGCCCCAGGAAGGGGCAGGCAGCATCAAAATCTACTATTTTGAAGTGGACTTGGCAAGTTATTATTCGTGCTTATGGTTTGAAAAGTAGAGTTCCACCTTTTCAAGTTTGAGCGCACTCTACCAGAGCAGTTAGTGCTTCATAGGCGGTGCATCACCAAGCCCCCATGACTCAGATCTGCAAGGCTGCAACTTGGTCTTCAGTCCATACATTCACTAGATTCTATCAGGCATGAGGATATCGCTTTTGGGTGCAGTGTGCTGCAGGCAGCAGTATAGGTTCTCATGTCTGATGGCGCCCTACTTTATTTTGTGTCTCCCTCCACTCAAATGGTATTGCTTTGGGACATCTCACATAGTTATTACTATGCAGCTCTGTGTCCCGTGATGCACGAAAAAGAAAATAGGATTTTTGGCCCCTCCAGGACCTTAATGTGCTTCTTCTTGAGCCACTCCTTTGTTGCCTTGGCCGTGTGTTTTGGGTCATTGTCATGCTAGAAAACCCATTCCACGACCCATTTTCAATGCCCTGCCTGAGGAACAGAGGTTCTCACGCAAGATTTGATGGTACATAGCCCTGTCCATCGTTCCTGTGATGTGGTGAAGTTGTCCTGTCCCCTTAGCAGAAATGCCTCTAAAAACTAATGTTTCCACCTCCATGTTTGCCGGTGGGGATGGTGTTCTTGAGGTCATAGGCAGCATTCCTTCTCCTCCAAACACGGCGAGTTGAGTTGATGCCAAAGAGCTCCTATCAGCAGCACAGTCTACCAGTTGTTCAGTTTTTCATCCACAGCTTGTATCCTTTTGACTGTAACCTGCTGATCCTGGAACCCACCTGTTGGGGGTGCAATAGAATGTTAGGCAACGGTCAAGGAGGGTTTGTAGGTGCCAGTCATTAAAAAGGAGCAGCCCAGATGTCTGCTGGTTTAACCTCTCATGGAGGTTTAAACCAGCAGGAAGGCTGTTTAATATACACCAATCAGCGAGAATATTATGACCACTGACTGTTTAAGTGAATCCCATTGATTATGTTGTTACAATGGCATCTGAAAGTGGGTGAGATATATTATGCAGCAAGTGAACATGTTGTCCCTGAAGTTGGTGCATTGAAAGCAGAAAAAAAAATGGACAAGCATAAAAATTTGAGTGACTTTGACAAGGGCCAAATTGTAATGCTTAGATCAGCCTTTATTAACCAGGGTGCCTTGAGGACTCTTCAGGGGTTCCTTGGCAAAATGCCTAAAAATTGTCCAAAAACTGGACAAGTCAGCGAGGGAATGAAGCCTGCCTTATAGTTACACAAAGCTACAGGTTTTCATTGTACACCATTACAACCTTCTAGCATTCTAACTGTGACGGGAGGGCCCATGGAAACCAGAATCCATTGGAAAGGTGGAAACCCTAGTTTCATCTCCCCAGGCACCTCCTATGTCTAAGTTACCCGGTGTCCATTAGGGGCACAGGGTGACTGAGAAAATGTGGCTTGGGTAACTTAAAATGGGACAGTAATATTTATCCACAATATCTCCCAGGATATATATAAAAACTATTCTTGGTTTGTTTGATTCTGAACTCAACATGTTAATTGAAAGAGCTTAACACATTGGCCTCTGTACAATGTAGGAGACGGGCCGACTCCTACTGGAGCTCCTGCTATTGTGAGAAGGTGTCCTGTGTTTATACTTATGATAATGTATAATCTACTGTGTGAAGCTCGGTGACAAGTCTGACCTGTAGTGAAATCCTAACTAATCACAACAATGGCCAGGTGGGCATGGAGTCACATCGGCTGCTTTAAGGGATTCGTTTATTAGCTCATGTTATTTTATGTTTCTGGTTACAGGTGTATTATTAGAGTAATATGAGCAGGAGGGAGGAACCTCCTCTTCAACTGTATATAAGACTGTATTCTTGTTCTAATAAACAGTTCATGGTGAGTATTGTCTTGGTTGTGGTTGTCAGCGGTTGGAATATCTGATATCTATATTCAGACTTGAAGGAAGCTGTATATGACGGAAGCACTCAAGCGGAGTGTGGGACCTTCCGTTACACTAACAACCAATTACATCATCAGTTGATAAGGAGGAAGTCGGTCACCTGCACAGCATCCTTTTTTGCCCCTCCCCTGCCCCTTTCTGTCAGAACTGGGATCACATTAGCTGAGTGATGGGGGGGAAATGAATGAGAAGAGAAAATATTGGAATACTAGTCAGTACCAGTTTGCAAAAAAGTGTATTTGCTTTAGAAGCATAAATTACCTCTAATTTTGGGTGTCCTACATGTGTGGATTTTGCTGCATTATGTAAAACTATTAGAATTGTTTTCACATTTTAGAATGGGATGCCTCGAGATTGTCCATGATTTCAAAGGGTGCCATGACTGAAAAAAGTTGGAGAAACACTTTTCTAGATGACTGGGTCAGAGCCATTACAAAACGGCAGCTCTTATGGTATGTTTCCAATCTGCAAGGGTCAGGGCCGACCAAAAGTGGTCCAAGGAAGAAAAACCATTACAAGGGTGATGGGCGGTCAAGGCTCAGTGATGCACATTGGAGAGCGAAGGCTGGACTGTGTGATTCGGTCCAATAGAAGAGCTACTATAGCCGAACTTGCTGACAAAGTGAATGCTGACCCGTGTCCACAGCCAAAAGCACCTACAATGGGCACGTGAGTATCAGAACTGGACCACGGAGCAATGGAAGAAGGTAGCCTAGTATGATGAATTCAAGAATGGTTGGAGGAACACAACAGAGTTTGGAGGTTTTGTGTTGGCCCTCAATCCTTATCAGTTTAGGCCAATATGTATTCTATTACAAGTTTTTGGTAAAAAAAATCCCAATAAGCGCATATTGCTTGGTTTGTGCAAAAGTTATAGCGCCTACAAACTGGGATATTTTTATGGACTTTCTATTTATTTATTTTTTCTAGTAATGACGATGATCAGCGATTTTTAGCGGGATTGCAATATTGTAGCAGACATTTGGACACTGACGCTTTTTTGGGGACCAGTGACACTAATACAGTGATGAGTGCTACAAAATATGCAGTCACTGTACTGATGACACTGGCTGGGAAGGGGTTAACATCAGGGGTGATCAAAGGGTTAATTGAATCTCTAGGGGGTGCTTTGACTGGGAAAGAAAGATCTGTTTTCCTGCTGAGCAGAAACACAAGGTCTCTCTCTCGCTCAATTTCCCTCTCACAGAACGGTGATCTGCCTTGTTTACATAAACAGACTGCCGTTCTGCCTCTCTACGAACGATCGCTGGGTTCTTGGCGTTTTATCGTGGATACAAATTGGGGCATCTCCATTATCCACATATTCTGCCACCTTGCATTACCTTGAATGACATCCGACAACATTCACATCTAAAGGTTAGTATATACCTTGTATTTATACACAACTGAATCCTATAAATATGAAAAGGAAAACAATAAGATATTTTAAACGCTATATGAAGGGAGGAGATAATGGTTTGTTATGATCACTTTATGCCATATAAATGATAACCTGCTGGAATATCGTTACACTTGAATGTTTAACAATATATGGTAGTCTATGGCCCAATGTTATATAAATGCATACATGTATGCAGGCCTGTACTGGCCATAGGGACTACCGGGAGATTCCCGGTGGGCTGATGTCTCAGTGGGCCAGTCAGGTGCGGTCCTGGAGCCGCTCCTCTCTGACAGTGAGTGATCGCAATTTCACTCCTGTCAGGAGGAGAAGCTTCCTTCCATTAGGCGTTATGCTCCCTCCAGCCTGCACGGGGAGATAGACCAACGGCAGACTTTCCTTCCTCTCTCCCCTATCACTTCTTATCACATGACTGGAGAGAGGAACGAGAAGCTGCCTTCAAAACGGTGAGTACATGTGGGAGGGGGAGGAGAGGGAGGACACACTGATGTGAAGGGCTGCTGGTGGGGGCACTCTGATGGGAACTGTGATGTGAAGTGAGCTGCTGGTGGGGACTCTGATGTGAAGGGAGCTGCTGGTGGGGACTCTGATGTGAAGGGAGCTGCTGGTAGGGACTCTGATGTGAAGTGAGCTGCTGGTGGGGACTTTGATGTGAAGTGAGGTGCTGGTGGGGACTCTGATGTGAAGGGAGCTGCTGGTGGGGACTCTGATGTGAAGGGAGCTGCTGGTGGGGACTGCTATGTGAAGTGGGCTGCTGGTGGGGACTCTGATGTGAAGGGTGCTGCTGGTGGGGACTCTGATGTGAAGGGACTTCTGGTGGGGACTCTGATGTGAAGGGAGCTGCTGGTGGGGACTCTGATGTGAAGTGGGCTGCTGGTGGGGACTCTCTGTGAAGGGAGCTGCTGATTGGGACACTCTGATGTAAGGGGGATGCTGTTGGGGACACTTTGATGTAAGGGGGAAGCTGTTGGGGACACTCTGATGTAAGGGGGAAGCTGTTGGGGACACTCTGATGTAAGGGGGACGCTGTTGGGGACACTCTGATGTAAGGGGGACTCTGTTGGGGACACTCTGATGTAAGGGGGACTCTGTTGGGGACACTCTGATGTAAGGGGGACTCTGTTGGGGACACTCTGATGTAAGGGGGACGCTGTTGGGGACACTCTGATGTAAGGGGGACGCTGTTGGGGACACTCTGATGTAAGGGGGACGCTGTTGGGGACCCTCTGATGTAAGGGGGACGCTGTTGGGGACCCTCTGATGTAAGGGGGACGCTGTTGGGGACCCTCTGATGTAAGGGGGGCGCTGTTTGGGACACTCTGATGTAAGGGGGATGCTGTTGGGGACACTCTGATGTAAGGGGGACGCTGTTGTGGACACTCTGATGTAAGGGGGATGCTGTTGGGGACACTCTGATGTAAGGGGGACGCTGTTGGGGACACTCTGATGTAAGGGGGACGCTGTTGGGGACCCTCTGATGTAAGGGGGATGCTGTTGGGGACCCTCTGATGTAAGGGGGATGCTGTTGGGGACACTCTGATGTAAGGGGGATGCTGTTGGGGACACTCTGATGTAAGGGGGATGCTGTTGGGGACACTCTGATGTAAGGAGGGCGCTGTTGGGGACACTCTGATGTAAGGGGGATGCTGTTGGGGACACTCTGATGTAAGGGGGGCGCTGTTGGGGACACTCTGATGTAAGGGGGGCGCTGTTGGGGACACTCTGATGTAAGGGGGGCGCTGTTGGGGACACTCTGATGTAAGGGGGATGCTGTTGGGGACACTCTGATGTAAGGAGGGCGCTGTTGGGGGCACTCTGATGTAAGGAGGGTGCTGTTGGGGGCACTCTGATGTAAGGAGGGTGCTGTTGGGGACACTCTGATGTAAGGAGGGTGCTCTTGGGGACACTCTGATGTAAGGAGGGTGCTCTTGGGGACACTCTGATGTAAGGGGGACGCTGTTGGGGACACTCTGATGTAAGGGGGACGCTGTTGGGGACACTGATGTAAGGGGGGCGCTGTTGGGGACACTCTGATGTAAGGGGGCGCTGCTGGGGACACTCTGATGTAAGGGGGCGCTGTTGGGGACACTCAAAATTAAAGTGGGCCAGTCATGAGAAAGTCCAGGGCCAAATTTTTGTCCCAGTCCAGCCCTGCATGTATGCTATGTAATAATGAACCCATCACTCTCTACATGAGAGAATCACATCACAGGGGAATTGGGATACTATTTGTACCCTGTATTCCTTGTAAGGGGTTCTCACATTAAAAACAATATCATGATAGATGTGCACGTGGATTATATGCAAACGCATGGACATCCACTAATACACTAATAGCAATTAAGATACCTCTATAAATTATGTTGAAGGCTATATATGGTGTTCATACACTTTTTCACAGGAACCCACTTGACTTCCTGTGATATACGGAGATAACCCCAATTAAACTGATAGCACCTTTGAAGTCTACTATCCGTTGGACATTTCTCCTCACTTTCGAACCCTCTATACGATAACCATCTTGGATTTTCCAGTAAATTGGGTGAGAAAAAGAGAGCTCCAGATTCATCCTCTACTGGGGTTCCTCAGAGATATAGGAGTGCTTCTGAATGATTATACGACTGTCTTTCTTCCTCTCATTCGTTGGCAGTTAAAGTGCAGACCCTGTTGGGCCGGTATGTTTTTCAAACTCATCTCCCACAATGCTCTCATTCTCTTGTTTTTTGGTTTTTGATTTTGATGCTATGTTATGTTTTATTTTAGAGTGCTATATATTATTATTTCTCCTTATGGAATTCCCCTGAAGAAAGGACTCCTCATAGGTCCTGAAATACGTCGGGCACAATACCAGGAGAACATTTTCATCTGATCCAACTGTCATGTGCTTTTTTATTACTCTGATGTATGTTGATGTATGCACCATTTTTTAACATTGCAAATAAAATTTCTACTTTATAATACCGATTGTTTACTAGTTGCCTTAAAAGTCCCCTGTGCACATTGTGGGGTAACTTTCTTTCATGGTTCCTTAAATTGGCATGTTGGCAACATATAGATCTGCCTGCACTGCCACGCCATTTATTCTGAGAACATGTACAGGGATTTGTGAATTGATAAATGTAGCACTACTCCCGTAGGATTACTCTCCAGGTCTTCCCCACAGGCTTTTCCCTGCAGCCAGGCACACGTTTCTTCAATAACCAGTCTAGTGGTGGTGTGTTTGGGGTTTTTATTTTTGGGGAACTTGGATGGAGTTAAGGGTAGTGGTGGGATTCTCCAAAAACAAGAACTATGTAGAACTAAGGACTTGGGTATTCTTCAGGACAAGCTATACTATATTGCCAAAAGTATTAGGACACCCCTCCAAACCACTGGATTAAGGTGTTCCAATCACCTCTATGGCCACAGGTTTATAAAATCAAGCACCTAGACATGCTGACTGCTTCTACAAACATTTGTGAAAGAATGGGTCACTCTCAGGAGTTCAGTAAATTCAAGCATGGTACTGTGATAGGTTGCCACCTGGGTAATAAGTCCATCCGTGAAATTTCCTTGCTTCTAAATATTCCACGGTCCCCTGATACTGGTATAACAAAGTGGAAGCAACTGGGAACAACAGCAACTCAGCCACAAAGTGGTAGGCCACATAAAATCGCAGACTGGGGTCAGCGCATGCTGAAGCTCACCGATCGCAGAAGTCGCCAACTG
>JBBDGP010005762.1:0-39767 GCA_037952835.1 Lithobates septentrionalis | reverse complement strand
GTTCCCGGATGGTCCCCCATGTCTCTGATTGGTGTTCCTGTTCCTGGATGGTCCCCCCATGTTTCTGATTGGCTGTCCCTGTTCCCGGATGGTCTCCCCATGTCTCTGATTGGTGTTCCTGGATGGTCCCTCATGTGTCTGATTGGTGTTCCTGTTCCTGGATGGTCTCCCCATGTCTCTGATTGGTGTTCCTGTTCCCGGATGGTCCCCCATGTCTCTGATTGGTGTTCCTGTTCCTGGATGGTCTCCCCATGTCTGATTGGTGTTCCTGTTCCCGGATGGTCCCCCCATGTCTCTGATTGGTGTTCCTGTTCCTGGATGGTCCCCCCATGTCTCTGATTGGCTGTCCCTGTTCCCGGATGGTCTCCCCATGTTTCTGATTGGTGTTCCTGTTCCCGGATGGTCTCCCCATGTCTCTGATTGGTGTTCCTGGATGGTCTCCCCATGTTTCTGATTGGTGTTCCTGTTCCCGGATGGTCCCCCATGTCTCTGATTGGTGTTCCTGTTCCTGGATGGTCCCCCCATGTTTCTGATTGGCTGTCCCTGTTCCCGGATGGTCTCCCCATGTCTCTGATTGGTGTTCCTGTTCCCGGATGGTCTCCCCGTGTCTCTGATTGGCTGTTTGCTGTGGCAGAGAGAACAATATTTAATTGTTTGTATTTAATGGATGCGGATTTCGGAGATCTGGCGCTGGACAGCGCATTTTGTTTTGGGTGTAAAGTTTGCGCCGTCCGTACATTGTGGAGGAAGGAGATCGTGTCCTCCCACAGATTACTCTGGAAACAGACTTTACACAATCGCTCTCTCTATGTTTACATGTGATAATCGCAGAACGGAACATTTGTGACACTGAAAAATAAAGAAGAAGATGAGGAAATGGCGCACATGGCGACCCACAAATCGCACTATTGCCAATTATTCCGCAACATCCCCCCGACCGATGGTCTATTGCTGCAATCTGAGTACGGGAAGGGATTGGGCAATCTATGTACAATGTAACATCACATGATTCATTCGCTATTTATTACCAGTAGGAACAACAAGGGAGCCGCTGAAAAGAGCAGAAGAAGAACAGCTGATTGTCGGCACTACACGGCGCCTGCGCACTTCATTCTACCCTGAGTCCACATTAAAGTCCCACCATCCAAGTGGACATAGAGTTAGAATATTAAAATGGCGAGCGTAGCGAGGCCGTGCCCAAAGCGTGGTGAGCGTGGCGAGCGTGGTGAGCGTGGCGAGGGTGGTGAGTGTGGCGAGGGTGGTGAGCGTGGCGAGCGTGGTGAGCGTGGCGAGGGTGGTGAGCGTGGCGAGGGTGGTGAGCGTGGCGAGGGTGGTGAGCGTGGCGAGCGTGGTGAGCGTGGCGAGGGTGGTGAGCGTGGCGAGGGTGGTGAGCGTGGCGAGCGTGGCGAGCGTGGTGAGGGTGCTGAGCGTGGCGAGGGTGGTGAGCGTGGCGAGCGTGGTGAGGGTGGCGAGGGTGGTGAGCGTGGCGAGGGTGGTGAGCGTGGTGAGGGTGGCGAGGGTGGTGAGCGTGGCGAGGGTGGTGAGCGTGGCGAGCGTGGTGAGCGTGGCGAGGGTGGTGAGCGTGGCGAGGGTGGTGAGCGTGGCGAGTGTGGTGAGCGTCGCGAGGGTGGTGAGCGTGGCGAGCATGGCGAGCGTGGTGAGCGTGGCGAGGGTGGTGAGCGTGGCGAGCATGGCGAGCGTGGTGAGCGTGGCGAGGGTGGTGAGCGTGGCGAGCGTGGTGAGCATGGCGAGCGTGGTGAGCGTGGCGAGGGTGGTGAGCGTGGCGAGGGTGGTGAGCGTGGCGAGCGTGGTGAGCGTGGCGAGGGTGGTGAGTGTGGCGAGGGTGGTGAGCGTGGCGAGCATGGCGAGCGTGGTGAGCGTGGCGAGGGTGGTGAGCGTGGCGAGGGTGGTGAGCGTGGCGAGCGTGGTGAGCGTGGCGAGCGTGGTGAGCGTGGCGAGGGTGGTGAGTGTGGCGAGGGTGGTGAGCGTGGCGAGCGTGGTGAGCGTGGCGAGCGTGGTGAGCGTGGCGAGGGTGGTGAGCGTGGCGAGGGTGGTGAGCGTGGCGAGGGTGGTGAGCGTGGCGAGCGTGGTGAGCGTGGCGAGGGTGGTGAGCGTGGCGAGGGTGGTGAGCGTGGCGAGCGTGGCGAGCGTGGTGAGGGTGCTGAGCGTGGCGAGGGTGGTGAGCGTGGCGAGCGTGGTGAGGGTGGCGAGGGTGGTGAGCGTGGCGAGGGTGGTGAGCGTGGCGAGCGTGGTGAGGGTGGCGAGGGTGGTGAGCGTGGCGAGGGTGGTGAGCGTGGCGAGCGTGGTGAGCGTGGCGAGGGTGGTGAGCGTGGCGAGGGTGGTGAGCGTGGCGAGTGTGGTGAGCGTCGCGAGGGTGGTGAGCGTGGCGAGCATGGCGAGCGTGGTGAGCGTGGCGAGGGTGGTGAGCGTGGCGAGCATGGCGAGCGTGGTGAGCGTGGCGAGGGTGGTGAGCGTGGCGAGCGTGGTGAGCATGGCGAGCGTGGTGAGCATGGCGAGGGGCGTGTTACAAAGTGTTTTTTTACTATAGTCTTGGCACGCAGGCGCCGTGTACAGCTGACAGAAGGTTTTCAGGTTCGGCTCTTTTCGGTGGCTCCCTTGTTGTTCCTGCTGCGCAAGTGCTGCGCCTGCGCACTACGGGGGGGTCATTATCCGCCGAGGGGAACTTTCTCGGCAGAACACCGGGCTGGAGAGGGGGAGCAGTGCGCTGAGAGGCGAAGCCAGCTATTGATCAGGGCATCTGCGTAGATCCTGACATTATTGTCGGGATCCTTCCATAGCCTGGTGCGGCTCTGTACCATCAGCTGACAGCGGACTGATTCTGGGTCACAAACGAGCACAAGTAAGTGCACCCCTGTGACCCCCAAGAGAAGTATTGGGAATGGTATATACTGTATATGTTGTATATTTGTGTAAATGACATCAATGTTTTCCTTCCCCGCAGGCTCTGGAAGTTCTGACGTCGGCGGTGGAGTACGGTCTGGATGAGCTGCGAAAGGTAAAGCAGATCTGCCCCTCCCCCCAATAGCTCTTTATGTTGTTAGCCGTGTTCTGTCTGTACACTGAACTAGCTGAAAGCTGAAATCAGACTGGCAGTGGGAGTGTCTTGTCAGTCATTAGAAGGTACTCAGGTGTGAGGAGGAGAGAGCTGGCAGGAGGCGGGGCAGTGGCACAGAATAGGGGAGGGGAGGGGGAGGGTACAGGAAGGGCCGAAAAGAAACGACAACCAAAATATTGCACAATCCGTCTGTGAGGGGGACATGCTGGGTGTGGTAGTCCAGGGTGAGCCCCCCCTCCCCCCCCAATGAACGGTGCCGGTCCCGGGACAATGACATCCAGAGTCCTGGGCGAATGTACCCCCTCCCCCCAAGATGTATGAGCATTGTGTGTCAGTAAAGAACCCCTCCCCCAAGATGTATGAGCATTGTGTGTCAGTAAAGAACCCCTCCCCCAAGATGTATGAGCGTTGTGTGTCAGTAAAGAACCCCTCCCCCAAGATGTATGAGCATTGTGTGTCAGTAAAGAGCCCCTCCCCCCAAGATGTATGAGCGTTGTGTGTCAGTAAAGAACCCCTCCCCCAAGATGTATGAGCATTCTGTGTCAGTAAAGAACCCCTCCCCCCAAGATGTATGAGCGTTGTGTGTCAGTAAAGAGCCCCTCCCCCCAGATGTATGAGCGTTGTGTGTCAGTAAAGAGCCCCTCCCCCCAAGATGTATGAGCGTTGTGTGTCAGTAAAGAACCCCTCCCCCAAGATGTATGAGCGTTGTGTGTCAGTAAAGAACCCCTCCCCCCAAGATGTATGAGCATTGTGTGTCAGTAAAGAACCCCTCCCCCCAAGATGTATGAGCATTGTGTGTCAGTAAAGAGCCCCTCCCCCCAAGATGTATGAGCATTGTGTGTCAGTAAAGAACCCCTCCCCCAAGATGTATGAGCATTGTGTGTCAGTAAAGAACCCCTCCCCCAAGATGTATGAGCATTGTGTGTCAGTAAAGAGCCCCTCCCCCCAAGATGTATGAGCATTGTGTGTCAGTAAAGAACCCCTCCCCCAAGATGTATGAGCATTGTGTGTCAGTAAAGAACCCCTCCCCCCAGATGTATGAGCGTTGTGTGTCAGTAAAGAGCCCCTCCCCCCAAGATGTATGAGCGTTGTGTGTCAGTAAAGAACCCCTCCCCCAAGATGTATGAGCGTTGTGTGTCAGTAAAGAACCCCTCCCCCCAAGATGTATGAGCATTGTGTGTCAGTAAAGAACCCCTCCCCCAAGATGTATGAGCGTTGTGTGTCAGTAAAGAACCCCTCCCCCCCAAGATGTATGAGCGTTGTGTGTCAGTAAAGAGCCCCTCCCCCAAGATGTATGAGCGTTGTGTGTCAGTAAAGAACCCCTCCCCCCAAGATGTATGAGCATTGTGTGTCAGTAAAGAACCCCTCCCCCCAAGATGTATGAGCGTTGTGTGTCAGTAAAGAGCCCCTCCCCCCAAGATATATGAGCGTTGTGTGTCAGTAAAGAACCCCTCCCCCCCAAGATGTATGAGCGTTGTGTGTCAGTAAAGAGCCCCTCCCCCCAAGATGTATGAGCGTTGTGTGTCAGTAAAGAGCCCCTCCCCCCAAGATGTATGAGCGTTGTGTGTCAGTAAAGAACCCCTCCCCCCCAAGATGTATGAGCATTGTGTGTCAGTAAAGAACCCCTCCCCCCCAAGATGTATGAGCATTGTGTGTCAGTAAAGAACCCCTCCCCCCCCAAGATGTATGAGCATTGTGTGTCAGTAAAGAGCCCCTCCCCCCAAGATGTATGAGCATTGTGTGTCAGTAAAGAACCCCTCCCCCCAAGATATATGAGCGTTGTGTGTCAGTAAAGAACCCCTCCCCCCCAAGATGTATGAGCGTTGTGTGTCAGTAAAGAGCCCCTCCCCCCAAGATGTATGAGCGTTGTGTGTCAGTAAAGAACCCCTCCCCCCAAGATGTATGAGCGTTGTGTGTCAGTAAAGAACCCCTCCCCCAAGATGTATGAGCGTTGTGTGTCAGTAAAGAGCCCCTCCCCCCAAGATGTATGAGCATTGTGTGTCAGTAAAGAACCCCTCCCCCCCAAGATGTATGAGCATTGTGTGTCAGTAAAGAGCCCCTCCCCCCAAGATGTATGAGCATTGTGTGTCAGTAAAGAACCCCTCCCCCAAGATGTATGAGCATTGTGTGTCAGTAAAGAACCCCTCCCCCAAGATGTATGAGCATTGTGTGTCAGTAAAGAGCCCCTCCCCCCAAGATGTATGAGCGTTGTGTGTCAGTAAAGAACCCCTCCCCCCAAGATGTATGAGCGTTGTGTGTCAGTAAAGAACCCCTCCCCCCAAGATGTATGAGCATTGTGTGTCAGTAAAGAACCCCTCCCCCCAAGATGTATAAGCGTTGTGTGTCAGTAAAGAACCCCTCCCCCCAAGATGTATGAGCGTTGTGTGTCAGTAAAGAGCCCCTCCCCCCAAGATGTATGAGCATTGTGTGTCAGTAAAGAACCCCTCCCCCAAGATGTATGAGCATTGTGTGTCAGTAAAGAACCCCTCCCCCAAGATGTATGAGCATTGTGTGTCAGTAAAGAACCCCTCCCCCCAAGATGTATGAGCGTTGTGTGTCAGTAAAGAACCCCCCTCCCCCCAAGATGTATGAGCATTGTGTGTCAGTAAAGAGCCCCTCCCCCCAAGATGTATGAGCGTTGTGTGTCAGTAAAGAACCCCTCCCCCCAAGATGTATGAGCGTTGTGTGTTAGTAAAGAACCCCTCCCCCAAGATGTATGAGCGTTGTGTGTCAGTAAAGAGCCCCTCCCCCCAAGATGTATGAGCGTTGTGTGTCAGTAAAGAACCCCTCCCCCCAAGATGTATGAGCGTTGTGTGTCAGTAAAGAACCTCTCCCCCAAGATGTATGAGCGTTGTGTGTCAGTAAAGAGCCCCTCCCCCAAGATGTATGAGCGTTGTGTGTCAGTAAAGAACCCCTCCCCCCAAGATGTATGAGCGTTGTGTGTCAGTAAAGAGCCCCTCCCCCCAAGATGTATGAGCGTTGTGTGTCAGTAAAGAACCCCTCCCCCCAAGATGTATGAGCTTTGTGTGTCAGTAAAGAGCCCCTCCCCCCAAGATGTATGAGCGTTGTGTGTCAGTAAAGAGCCCCTCCCCCTAAGATGTATGAGCGTTGTGTGTCAGTAAAGAACCCCTCCCCCCAAGATGTATGAGCGTTGTGTGTCAGTAAAGAGCCCCTCCCCCAAGATGTATGAGCGTTGTGTGTCAGTAAAGAACCCCTCCCCCCAAGATGTATGAGCGTTGTGTGTCAGTAAAGAACCCCTCCCCCAAGATGTATGAGCATTGTGTGTCAGTAAAGAGCCCCTCCCCCCAAGATATATGAGCGTTGTGTGTCAGTAAAGAACCCCTCCCCCCCAAGATGTATGAGCGTTGTGTGTCAGTAAAGAGCCCCTCCCCCCAAGATGTATGAGCATTGTGTGTCAGTAAAGAACCCCTCCCCCCAAGATGTATGAGCATTGTGTGTCAGTAAAGAGCCCCTCCCCCCAAGATGTATGAGCATTGTGTGTCAGTAAAGAACCCCTCCCCCAAGATGTATGAGCATTGTGTGTCAGTAAAGAACCCCTCCCCCAAGATGTATGAGCATTGTGTGTCAGTAAAGAACCCCTCCCCCAAGATGTATGAGCATTGTGTGTCAGTAAAGAACCACTCCCCCAAGATGTATGAGCGTTGTGTGTCAGTAAAGAACCCCTCCCCCCAAGATGTATGAGCATTGTGTGTCAGTAAAGAGCCCCTCCCCCCAAGATGTATGAGCATTGTGTGTCAGTAAAGAACCCCTCCCCCAAGATGTATGAGCATTGTGTGTCAGTAAAGAACCCCTCCCCCCAAGATGTATGAGCATTGTGTGTCAGTAAAGAACCCCTCCCCCAAGATGTATGAGCGTTGTGTGTCAGTAAAGAGCCCCTCCCCCCCAAGATGTATAAGCGTTGTGTGTCAGTAAAGAACCCCTCCCCCCAAGATGTATGAGCATTGTGTGTCAGTAAAGAGCCCCTCCCCCCAAGATGTATGAGCATTGTGTGTCAGTAAAGAACCCCTCCCCCAAGATGTATGAGCGTTGTGTGTCAGTAAAGAACCCCTCCCCCAAGATGTATGAGCGTTGTGTGTCAGTAAAGAGCCCCTCCCCCCAAGATGTATGAGCATTGTGTGTCAGTAAAGAACCCCTCCCCCCAAAGATGTATGAGCATTGTGTGTCAGTAAAGAGCCCCTCCCCCCAAGATGTATGAGCATTGTGTGTCAGTAAAGAACCCCTCCCCCAAGATGTATGAGCATTGTGTGTCAGTAAAGAACCCCTCCCCCAAGATGTATGAGCATTGTGTGTCAGTAAAGAACCCCTCCCCCAAGATGTATGAGCATTGTGTGTCAGTAAAGAACCCCTCCCCCAAGATGTATGAGCGTTGTGTGTCAGTAAAGAACCCCTCCCCCCAAGATGTATGAGCATTGTGTGTCAGTAAAGAACCCCTCCCCCAAGATGTATGAGCGTTGTGTGTCAGTAAAGAACCCCTCCCCCCCCCCAAGATGTATGAGCGTTGTGTGTCAGTAAAGAGCCCCTCCCCCCAAGATGTATGAGCGTTGTGTGTCAGTAAAGAACCCCTCCCCCCAAGATGTATAAGCGTTGTGTGTCAGTAAAGAGCCCCTCCCCCCAAGATGTATGAGCGTTGTGTGTCAGTAAAGAGCCCCTCCCCCCAAGATGTATGAGCATTGTGTGTCAGTAAAGAACCCCTCCCCCCCAAGATGTATGAGCGTTGTGTGTCAGTAAAGAGCCCCTCCCCCCAAGATATATGAGCGTTGTGTGTCAGTAAAGAACCCCCCCCCCAAGATGTATGAGCGTTGTTTGTCAGTAAAGAACCCCTCCCCCCCAAGATGTATGAGCGTTGTGTGTCAGTAAAGAACCCCCCTCCCCCCAAGATGTATGAGCATTGTGTGTCAGTAAAGAACCCCTCCCCCCAAGATGTATGAGCATTGTGTGTCAGTAAAGAGCCCCTCCCCCCAAGATGTATGAGCGTTGTGTGTCAGTAAAGAGCCCCTCCCCCCAAGATGTATGAGCGTTGTGTGTCAGTAAAGAACCCCTCCCCCAAGATGTATGAGCGTTGTGTGTCAGTAAAGAGCCCCTCCCCCCAAGATGTATGAGCGTTGTGTGTCAGTAAAGAACCCCTCCCCCCAAGATGTATGAGCGTTGTGTGTCAGTAAAGAACCCCTCCCCCCAAGATGTATGAGCATTGTGTGTCAGTAAAGAGCCCCTCCCCCCAAGATGTATGAGCATTGTGTGTCAGTAAAGAACCCCTCCCCCAAGATGTATGAGCATTGTGTGTCAGTAAAGAACCCCTCCCCCCAAGATGTATGAGCATTGTGTGTCAGTAAAGAACCCCTCCCCCCCAAGATGTATGAGCATTGTGTGTCAGTAAAGAGCCCCTCCCCCCCAAGATGTATGAGCGTTGTGTGTCAGTAAAGAGCCCCTCCCCCCAAGATGTATGAGCATTGTGTGTCAGTAAAGAACCCCTCCCCCCAAGATGTATGAGCATTGTGTGTCAGTAAAGAACCCCTCCCCCCAAGATGTATGAGCATTGTGTGTCAGTAAAGAACCCCTCCCCCCAAGATGTATGAGCATTGTGTGTCAGTAAAGAACCCCTCCCCCAAGATGTATGAGCGTTGTGTGTCAGTAAAGAACCCCTCCCCCCCAAGATGTATGAGCGTTGTGTGTCAGTAAAGAACCCCTCCCCCCAAGATGTATGAGCGTTGTGTGTCAGTAAAGAACCCCTCCCCCCCAAGATGTATGAGCGTTGTGTGTCAGTAAAGAACCCCTCCCCCAGGATGTATGAGCATTGTGTGTCAGTAAATAACCCCTCCCCCCCAAGATGTATGAGCGTTGTGTGTCAGTAAAGAACCCCTCCCCCCCAAGATGTATGAGCGTTGTGTGTCAGTAAAGAACCCCTCCCCCAAGATGTATGAGCATTGTGTGTCAGTAAAGAACCCCTCCCCCCCAAGATGTATGAGCGTTGTGTGTCAGTAAAGAACCCCTCCCCCCCAAGATGTATGAGCGTTGTGTGTCAGTAAAGAACCCCTCCCCCAAGATGTATGAGCATTGTGTGTCAGTAAAGAACCCCCCTCCCCCCAAGATGTATGAGCATTGTGTGTCAGTAAAGAACCCCTCCCCCCAAGATGTATGAGCATTGTGTGTCAGTAAAGAGCCCCTCCCCCCAAGATGTATGAGCGTTGTGTGTCAGTAAAGAGCCCCTCCCCCCAAGATGTATGAGCGTTGTGTGTCAGTAAAGAACCCCTCCCCCCAAGATGTATGAGCATTGTGTGTCAGTAAAGAACCCCTCCCCCCAAGATGTATGAGCATTGTGTGTCAGTAAAGAGCCCCTCCCCCCAAGATGTATGAGCGTTGTGTGTCAGTAAAGAACCCCTCCCCCAAGATGTATGAGCGTTGTGTGTCAGTAAAGAGCCCCTCCCCCCAAGATGTATGAGCGTTGTGTGTCAGTAAAGAACCCCTCCCCCCAAGATGTATGAGCGTTGTGTGTCAGTAAAGAACCCCTCCCCCCAAGATGTATGAGCATTGTGTGTCAGTAAAGAGCCCCTCCCCCCAAGATGTATGAGCATTGTGTGTCAGTAAAGAACCCCTCCCCCAAGATGTATGAGCATTGTGTGTCAGTAAAGAACCCCTCCCCCCAAGATGTATGAGCATTGTGTGTCAGTAAAGAACCCCTCCCCCCCAAGATGTATGAGCATTGTGTGTCAGTAAAGAGCCCCTCCCCCCAAGATGTATGAGCATTGTGTGTCAGTAAAGAACCCCTCCCCCCAAGATGTATGAGCATTGTGTGTCAGTAAAGAACCCCTCCCCCCAAGATGTATGAGCATTGTGTGTCAGTAAAGAACCCCTCCCCCCAAGATGTATGAGCATTGTGTGTCAGTAAAGAACCCCTCCCCCCAAGATGTATGAGCATTGTGTGTCAGTAAAGAACCCCTCCCCCAAGATGTATGAGCGTTGTGTGTCAGTAAAGAACCCCTCCCCCCCAAGATGTATGAGCGTTGTGTGTCAGTAAAGAACCCCTCCCCCCCAAGATGTATGAGCGTTGTGTGTCAGTAAAGAACCCCTCCCCCAAGATGTATGAGCATTGTGTGTCAGTAAAGAACCCCTCCCCCCCAAGATGTATGAGCGTTGTGTGTCAGTAAAGAACCCCTCCCCCCAAGATGTATGAGCGTTGTGTGTCAGTAAAGAACCCCTCCCCCAAGATGTATGAGCATTGTGTGTCAGTAAAGAACCCCTCCCCCCCAAGATGTATGAGCGTTGTGTGTCAGTAAAGAACCCCTCCCCCCCAAGATGTATGAGCGTTGTGTGTCAGTAAAGAACCCCTCCCCCAAGATGTATGAGCATTGTGTGTCAGTAAAGAACCCCCCTCCCTCCAAGATGTATGAGCATTGTGTGTCAGTAAAGAACCCCTCCCCCCAAGATGTATGAGCATTGTGTGTCAGTAAAGAACCCCTCCCCCCAAGATGTATGAGCATTGTGTGTCAGTAAAGAACCCCTCCCCCAAGATGTATGAGCATTGTGTGTCAGTAAAGAACCCCTCCCCCCAAGATGTATGAGCATTGTGTGTCAGTAAAGAACCCCTCCCCCCCAAGATGTATGAGCATTGTGTGTCAGTAAAGAGCCCCTCCCCCCAAGATGTATGAGCATTGTGTGTCAGTAAAGAACCCCTCCCCCCAAGATGTATGAGCATTGTGTGTCAGTAAAGAACCCCTCCCCCCCAAGATGTATGAGCGTTGTGTGTCAGTAAAGAACCCCTCCCCCAAGATGTATGAGCATTGTGTGTCAGTAAAGAACCCCTCCCCCCAAGATGTATGAGCGTTGTGTGTCAGTAAAGAACCCCTCCCCCAAGATGTATGAGCGTTGTGTGTCAGTAAAGAACCCCTCCCCCAAGATGTATGAGCATTGTGTGTCAGTAAAGAACCCCCCTCCCCCCAAGATGTATGAGCATTGTGTGTCAGTAAAGAACCCCTCCCCCCAAGATGTATGAGCATTGTGTGTCAGTAAAGAGCCCCTCCCCCCAAGATGTATGAGCGTTGTGTGTCAGTAAAGAGCCCCTCCCCCCAAGATGTATGAGCGTTGTGTGTCAGTAAAGAACCCCTCCCCCAAGATGTATGAGCGTTGTGTGTCAGTAAAGAGCCCCTCCCCCCAAGATGTATGAGCGTTGTGTGTCAGTAAAGAACCCCTCCCCCCAAGATGTATGAGCGTTGTGTGTCAGTAAAGAACCCCTCCCCCCAAGATGTATGAGCGTTGTGTGTCAGTAAAGAGCCCCTCCCCCCAAGATGTATGAGCATTGTGTGTCAGTAAAGAACCCCTCCCCCAAGATGTATGAGCATTGTGTGTCAGTAAAGAACCCCTCCCCCCAAGATGTATGAGCATTGTGTGTCAGTAAAGAACCCCTCCCCCCCAAGATGTATGAGCATTGTGTGTCAGTAAAGAGCCCCTCCCCCCAAGATGTATGAGCATTGTGTGTCAGTAAAGAACCCCTCCCCCCAAGATGTATGAGCATTGTGTGTCAGTAAAGAACCCCTCCCCCCAAGATGTATGAGCATTGTGTGTCAGTAAAGAACCCCTCCCCCCAAGATGTATGAGCATTGTGTGTCAGTAAAGAGCCCCTCCCCCCAAGATGTATGAGCGTTGTGTGTCAGTAAAGAACCCCTCCCCCAAGATGTATGAGCGTTGTGTGTCAGTAAAGAGCCCCTCCCCCCAAGATGTATGAGCGTTGTGTGTCAGTAAAGAACCCCTCCCCCCAAGATGTATGAGCATTGTGTGTCAGTAAAGAACCCCTCCCCCCAAGATGTATGAGCATTGTGTGTCAGTAAAGAACCCCTCCCCCAAGATGTATGAGCGTTGTGTGTCAGTAAAGAACCCCTCCCCCCCAAGATGTATGAGCGTTGTGTGTCAGTAAAGAACCCCTCCCCCCCAAGATGTATGAGCGTTGTGTGTCAGTAATGAACCCCTCCCCCAAGATGTATGAGCATTGTGTGTCAGTAAAGAACCCCTCCCCCCCAAGATGTATGAGCGTTGTGTGTCAGTAAAGAACCCCTCCCCCCCAAGATGTATGAGCGTTGTGTGTCAGTAAAGAACCCCTCCCCCCAAGATGTATGAGCATTGTGTGTCAGTAAAGAACCCCTCCCCCCCAAGATGTATGAGCATTGTGTGTCAGTAAAGAGCCCCTCCCCCCAAGATGTATGAGCATTGTGTGTCAGTAAAGAACCCCTCCCCCCAAGATGTATGAGCATTGTGTGTCAGTAAAGAACCCCTCCCCCCAAGATGTATGAGCATTGTGTGTCAGTAAAGAACCCCTCCCCCCAAGATGTATGAGCGTTGTGTGTCAGTAAAGAACCCCTCCCCCAAGATGTATGAGCGTTGTGTGTCAGTAAAGAGCCCCTCCCCCCAAGATGTATGAGCGTTGTGTGTCAGTAAAGAACCCCTCCCCCCAAGATGTATGAGCATTGTGTGTCAGTAAAGAACCCCTCCCCCCAAGATGTATGAGCATTGTGTGTCAGTAAAGAACCCCTCCCCCAAGATGTATGAGCGTTGTGTGTCAGTAAAGAACCCCTCCCCCCCAAGATGTATGAGCGTTGTGTGTCAGTAAAGAACCCCTCCCCCCCAAGATGTATGAGCGTTGTGTGTCAGTAATGAACCCCTCCCCCAAGATGTATGAGCATTGTGTGTCAGTAAAGAACCCCTCCCCCCCAAGATGTATGAGCGTTGTGTGTCAGTAAAGAACCCCTCCCCCCCAAGATGTATGAGCGTTGTGTGTCAGTAAAGAACCCCTCCCCCCCAAGATGTATGAGCATTGTGTGTCAGTAAAGAGCCCCTCCCCCCAAATAAATGTAAATATGAGCACCAATCTTACCCTCTAAGGATAAATCCCCAAAGCACAGAACCCGCCCCTCCCCCCCAAAAATGAAATCACACCTCCGAACGCAAATCCACTACCCCTGAAATTTCCCCTTCAAATACAAATCCTCTCCCCTCCCCCCCACAATGAACGGTGCCGGTCCCGGGACAATGTCATCCAGAGTCCTGGGTGCATGTACCCCCCTCCCCCCAAAATAATCATCCCTACCAGCACAAATACCCCTCCCCCAACCTCACATGATACCCCGGCGCCCCTCCTCCCCGGCGCCCCTCCTCCCCGGCGCCCCTCCTCCCCGGCGCCCCTCCTGCCCACCCCTTGTTCTGAACTCTTTTCTCTTCCTCTGGACTGTAGATTGCAGTTCTCAGCTCCTCCTGTAATGTGTGTTTTCCCTGCTCTGCTCCTGCATGAGCATTGGAAAGGGTCTCCACATATAGGAACATCACATATTATACTATGGGGGGGGAGGGGGGGCTCTGTCAGTGCCAGGCTGGCTTGTTCAGCTGTGTCAGGGATCATATAGAAGGGGGAGGGGGAGGAGGGGGGGGGGTCAGAATTCCTCGCTGTCATCGCTCATTATTTCCGACACTTCACATCCACCGCAGAGGGAAGAATATCATCAAACAGGGGGGGACCCTGGAGGGGTGGGGGGGTTATTTAAGCCTCTCATATACTATAAGAGAACAGGGAGACTCCGCAAAGGGGGGACCCCAGATCCAGATTTTGGGGCCCCCCTGATGAATGAAAGAGGTTTAATCTCCAACTGCAGGAAGGATTCTTTACTGTGAGAGCTTCAAAAGCAGGGAACTGTCTGATGTAATATGGAGGATATCCGACACAACCAAATGTAGAAAGTCCCATGGATAGAAAGCGTGTGATGTCATGTGTGATGTCATGTGTGATGTCATGTGTGATGTCATGTGTGATGTCATGTGTGATGTCATGTGTGATGTCATGTGTGGTGATGTCATGTGTGGTGATGTCATGTGTGGTGATGTCATGTGTGGTGATGTCATGTGTGATGTCATGTGTGGTGATGTCATGTGTGGTGATGTCATGTGTGGTGATGTCATGTGTGATGTCATGTGTGGTGATGTCATGTGTGATGATGTCATGTGTGATGTCATGTGTGGTGATGTCATGTGTGGTGATGTCATGTGTGATGTCATGTGTGGTGATGTCATGTGTGGTGATGTCATGTGTGATGATGTCATGTGTGATGTCATGTGTGGTGATGTCATGTGTGGTGATGTCATGTGTGATGTCATGTGTGGTGATGTCATGTGTGATGATGTCATGTGTGATGTCATGTGTGGTGATGTCATGTGTGGTGATGTCATGTGCGATGATGTCATGTGTGATGTCATGTGTGGTGATGTCATGTGCGATGATGTCATGTGTGATGTCATGTGTGATGTCATGTGTGGTGATGTCGTGTGGTGATGTCATGTGCGATGATGTCATGTGCGGTGATGTCATGTGTGGTGATGTCATGTGCGATGATGTCATGTGTGATGTCATGTGTGGTGATGTCATGTGTGATGATGTCATGTGTGATGTCATGTGTGGTGATGTCATGTGTGATGATGTCATGTGTGATGTCATGTGTGATGTCATGTGTGATGATGTCATGTGTGGTGATGTCATGTGCGGTGATGTCATGTGTGATGTCATGTGTGGTGATGTCATGTGCGGTGATGTCATGTGTGATGTCATGTGTGGTGATGTCATGTGTGATGATGTCATGTGTGATGTCATGTGTGATGATGTCATGTGTGATGTCATGTGTGATGTCATGTGTGATGTCATGTGTGATGATGTCATGTGTGATGTCATGTGTGATGTCATGTGTGATGTCATGTGTGATGTCATGTGTGATGATGTCATGTGTGATGATGTCATGTGTGATGATGTCATGTGTGATGATGTCATGTGTGGTGATGTCATGTGCGATGATGTCATGTGCGATGATGTCATGTGTGATGATGTCATGTGTGGTGATGTCATGTGCGATGATGTCATGTGCGATGATGTCATGTGCAATGATGTCATGTGTGGTGATGTCATGTGCGATGATGTCATGTGTGATGTCATGTGTGATGATGTCATGTGTGATGTCATGTGTGATGTCATGTGTGGTGATGTCATGTGTGGTGATGTCATGTGCGATGATGTCATGTGTGATGTCATGTGTGATGATGTCATGTGTGATGTCATGTGTGGTGATGTCATGTGCGATGATGTCATGTGTGATGTCATGTGTGGTGATGTCATGTGCGATGATGTCATGTGTGATGTCATGTGTGGTGATGTCATGTGTGATGATGTCATGTGCGGTGATGTCATGTGTGATGTCATGTGCGATGATGTCATGTGTGGTGATGTCATGTGTGATGTCATGTGTGGTGATGTCATGTGCGATGATGTCATGTGCGATGATGTCATGTGCGATGTCATGTGTGGTGATGTCATGTGCGATGATGTCATGTGCGGTGATGTCATGTGTGATGTCATGTGCGATGATGTCATGTGTGGTGATGTCATGTGTGATGTCATGTGTGGTGATGTCATGTGCGATGATGTCATGTGCGATGATGTCATGTGCGGTGATGTCATGTGTGATGTCATGTGCGATGATGTCATGTGTGGTGATGTCATGTGCGATGATGTCATGTGCGATGTCATGTGTGGTGATGTCATGTGCGATGATGTCATGTGCGGTGATGTCATGTGTGATGTCATGTGCGATGATGTCATGTGTGGTGATGTCATGTGCGATGATGTCATGTGCGATGTCATGTGTGGTGATGTCATGTGCGATGATGTCATGTGTGGTGATGTCATGTGCGATGATGTCATGTGTGGTGGTGTCATGTGCGATGATGTCATGTGTGGTGATGTCATGTGTGGTGATGTCATGTGCGATGATGTCATGTGTGATGTCATGTGTGCTGATGTCATGTGTGATGATGTCATGTGTGATGTCATGTGTGGTGATGTCATGTGTGGTGATGTCATGTGTGGTGATGTCATGTGCGATGATGTCATGTGTGGTGATGTCATGTGCGATGATGTCATGTGTGGTGATGTCATGTGTGGTGATGTCATGTGTGATGTCATGTGCGATGATGTCATGTGTGATGTCATGTGTGGTGATGTCATGTGTGATGATGTCATGTGTGGTGATGTCATGTGCGATGATGTCATGTGTGGTGATGTCATGTGTGGTGATGTCATGTGCGATGATGTCATGTGTGGTGATGTCATGTGTGGTGATGTCATGTGTGATGTCATGTGTGGTGATGTCATGTGTGATGATGTCATGTGTGGTGATGTCATGTGCGATGATGTCATGTGCGATGATGTCATGTGTGGTGATGTCATGTGCGATGATGTCATGTGTGGTGATGTCATGTGCGATGATGTCATGTGTGGTGATGTCATGTGCGATGATGTCATGTGCGATGATGTCATGTGTGGTGATGTCATGTGTGGTGATGTCATGTGTGGTGATGTCATGTGTGGTGATGTCATGTGTGGTGATGTCATGTGTGGTGATGTCATGTGCGATGATGTCATGTGCGATGATGTCATGTGTGGTGGTGTCATGTGTGGTGATGTCATGTGTGGTGATGTCATGTGTGGTGATGTCATGTGCGATGATGTCATGTGCGATGATGTCATGTGCGATGATGTCATGTGTGGTGGTGTCATGTGTGGTGATGTCATGTGTGGTGATGTCATGTGTGGTGGTGTCATGTGCGATGATGTCATGTGCGATGATGTCATGTGTGGTGGTGTCATGTGTGGTGGTGTCATGTGCGGTGATGTCATGTGTGGTGATGTCATGTGTGGTGGTGTCATGTGCGGTGATGTCATGTGTGATATCATGTGTGGTGATGTCATGTGTGGTGATGTCATGTGTGGTGATGTCATGTGCGGTGATGTCATGTGCGATGATGTCATGTGTGATGTCATGTGTGGTGATGTCATGTGTGGTGGTGTCATGTGCGATGATGTCATGTGTGGTGATGTCATGTGTGGTGATGTCATGTGTGGTGGTGTCATGTGCGGTGATGTCATGTGTGATGATGTCATGTGCGATGATGTCATGTGCGATGATGTCATGTGTGATGTCATGTGTGGTGATGTCATGTGTGGTGATGTCATGTGCGGTGATGTCATGTGCGATGATGTCATGTGTGATGTCATGTGTGGTGATGTCATGTGTGGTGATGTCATGTGTGATGATGTCATGTGTGGTGATGTCATGTGTGGTGATGTCATGTGTGGTGGTGTCATGTGCGGTGATGTCATGTGTGGTGATGTCATGTGTGGTGATGTCATGTGTGGTGATGTCATGTGTGGTGGTGTCATGTGCGGTGATGTCATGTGTGATGTCATGTGTGGTGATGTCATGTGCGGTGATGTCATGTGCGATGATGTCATGTGTGATGTCATGTGTGGTGATGTCATGTGTGATGATGTCATGTGCGATGATGTCATGTGTGGTGATGTCATGTGTGGTGGTGTCATGTGTGATGTCATGTGTGGTGATGTCATGTGTGGTGATGTCATGTGTGGTGATGTCATGTGCGATGATGTCATGTGTGGTGTCATGTGTGGTGATGTCATGTGTGATGATGTCATGTGCGATGATGTCATGTGTGGTGATGTCATGTGTGGTGGTGTCATGTGTGATGTCATGTGTGGTGATGTCATGTGTGGTGATGTCATGTGTGGTGATGTCATGTGTGGTGGTGTCATGTGTGGTGATGTCATGTGCGATGATGTCATGTGTGGTGATGTCATGTGTGGTGGTGTCATGTGCGGTGATGTCATGTGTGATGTCATGTGTGGTGGTGTCATGTGCGGTGATGTCATGTGTGATGTCATGTGTGGTGATGTCATGTGTGATGATGTCATGTGCGATGATGTCATGTGTGGTGATGTCATGTGTGGTGGTGTCATGTGTGATGTCATGTGTGGTGATGTCATGTGTGGTGATGTCATGTGTGGTGATGTCATGTGTGGTGGTGTCATGTGTGGTGATGTCATGTGCGATGATGTCATGTGTGGTGATGTCATGTGTGGTGGTGTCATGTGCGGTGATGTCATGTGTGATGTCATGTGTGGTGATGTCATGTGTGGTGATGTCATGTGTGATGATGTCATGTGCGATGATGTCATGTGTGGTGATGTCATGTGTGGTGGTGTCATGTGTGATGTCATGTGTGGTGATGTCATGTGTGGTGATGTCATGTGTGGTGATGTCATGTGTGGTGGTGTCATGTGTGGTGATGTCATGTGCGATGATGTCATGTGTGGTGATGTCATGTGTGGTGGTGTCATGTGCGGTGATGTCATGTGTGATGTCATGTGTGGTGATGTCATGTGCGGTGATGTCATGCGCGATGATGTCATGTGTGGTGATGTCATGTGCGATGATGTCATGTGTGATGTCATGTGTGGTGGTGTCATGTGTGGTGATGTCATGTGCGGTGATGTCATGTGTGATGTCATGTGTGGTGGTGTCATGTGTGGTGATGTCATGTGTGGTGATGTCATGTGCGATGATGTCATGTGCGGTGATGTCATGTGTGATGTCATGTGTGGTGATGTCATGTGCGGTGATGTCATGTGCGATGATGTCATGTGTGATGTCATGTGTGGTGATGTCATGTGTGATGATGTCATGTGTGGTGATGTCATGTGTGATGATGTCATGTGTGGTGATGTCATGTGTGATGTCATGTGTGGTGATGTCATGTGTGATGATGTCATGTGTGGTGATGTCATGTGCGATGATGTCATGTGCGATGATGTCATGTGTGGTGATGTCATGTGCGATGATGTCATGTGCGATGATGTCATGTGTGGTGATGTCATGTGCGATGATGTCATGTGCGATGATGTCATGTGTGGTGATGTCATGTGCGATGATGTCATGTGCGATGATGTCATGTGTGGTGATGTCATGTGTGGTGGTGTCATGTGTGATGTCATGTGTGGTGATGTCATGTGTGGTGATGTCATGTGTGGTGATGTCATGTGTGGTGGTGTCATGTGTGGTGATGTCATGTGCGATGATGTCATGTGTGGTGATGTCATGTGTGGTGGTGTCATGTGCGGTGATGTCATGTGTGATGTCATGTGTGGTGATGTCATGTGTGGTGATGTCATGTGTGATGATGTCATGTGCGATGATGTCATGTGTGGTGATGTCATGTGTGGTGGTGTCATGTGTGATGTCATGTGTGGTGATGTCATGTGTGGTGATGTCATGTGTGGTGATGTCATGTGTGGTGGTGTCATGTGTGGTGATGTCATGTGCGATGATGTCATGTGTGGTGATGTCATGTGTGGTGGTGTCATGTGCGGTGATGTCATGTGTGATGTCATGTGTGGTGATGTCATGTGCGGTGATGTCATGCGCGATGATGTCATGTGTGGTGATGTCATGTGCGATGATGTCATGTGTGATGTCATGTGTGGTGGTGTCATGTGTGGTGATGTCATGTGCGGTGATGTCATGTGTGATGTCATGTGTGGTGGTGTCATGTGTGGTGATGTCATGTGTGGTGATGTCATGTGCGATGATGTCATGTGCGGTGATGTCATGTGTGATGTCATGTGTGGTGATGTCATGTGCGGTGATGTCATGTGCGATGATGTCATGTGTGATGTCATGTGTGGTGATGTCATGTGTGATGATGTCATGTGTGGTGATGTCATGTGTGATGATGTCATGTGTGGTGATGTCATGTGTGATGTCATGTGTGGTGATGTCATGTGTGATGATGTCATGTGTGGTGATGTCATGTGCGATGATGTCATGTGCGATGATGTCATGTGTGGTGATGTCATGTGCGATGATGTCATGTGCGATGATGTCATGTGTGGTGATGTCATGTGCGATGATGTCATGTGCGATGATGTCATGTGTGGTGATGTCATGTGCGATGATGTCATGTGCGATGATGTCATGTGTGGTGATGTCATGTGTGGTGATGTCATGTGCGGTGGTGTCATGTGTGGTGATGTCATGTGTGGTGGTGTCATGTGCGATGATGTCATGTGCGATGATGTCATGTGTGGTGGTGTCATGTGCGATGATGTCATGTGCGATGATGTCATGTGTGGTGATGTCATGTGCGATGATGTCATGTGCGGTGATGTCATGTGTGATGTCATGTGCGATGATGTCATGTGTGGTGATGTCATGTGCGATGATGTCATGTGCGATGATGTCATGTGTGGTGGTGTCATGTGCGATGATGTCATGTGCGGTGATGTCATGTGTGATGTCATGTGCGATGATGTCATGTGTGGTGATGTCATGTGTGGTGATGTCATGTGCGATGATGTCATGTGTGATGTCATGTGTGCTGATGTCATGTGTGATGATGTCATGTGTGATGTCATGTGTGATGATGTCATGTGTGGTGATGTCATGTGTGGTGATGTCATGTGCGGTGATGTCATGTGTGATGTCATGTGTGGTGATGTCATGTGCGGTGATGTCATGTGCGGTGATGTCATGTGCGATGATGTCATGTGTGATGTCATGTGTGGTGATGTCATGTGCGATGATGTCATGTGTGGTGATGTCATGTGCGATGATGTCATGTGTGGTGATGTCATGTGTGGTGATGTCATGTGTGATGTCATGTGTGGTGATGTCATGTGTGATGATGTCATGTGTGGTGATGTCATGTGCGATGATGTCATGTGCGATGATGTCATGTGTGGTGATGTCATGTGCGATGATGTCATGTGTGGTGATGTCATGTGCGATGATGTCATGTGTGGTGATGTCATGTGCGATGATGTCATGTGCGATGATGTCATGTGTGGTGATGTCATGTGCGATGATGTCATGTGCGGTGATGTCATGTGTGGTGATGTCATGTGTGGTGATGTCATGTGCGATGATGTCATGTGCGATGATGTCATGTGTGGTGGTGTCATGTGTGGTGATGTCATGTGTGGTGATGTCATGTGTGGTGGTGTCATGTGCGATGATGTCATGTGTGGTGGTGTCATGTGCGATGATGTCATGTGCGATGATGTCATGTGTGGTGGTGTCATGTGTGGTGGTGTCATGTGCGGTGATGTCATGTGTGGTGATGTCATGTGTGGTGGTGTCATGTGCGGTGATGTCATGTGTGATGTCATGTGTGGTGATGTCATGTGTGGTGATGTCATGTGCGGTGATGTCATGTGCGATGATGTCATGTGTGATGTCATGTGTGGTGATGTCATGTGTGGTGGTGTCATGTGCGATGATGTCATGTGTGGTGATGTCATGTGTGGTGATGTCATGTGTGGTGGTGTCATGTGTGGTGATGTCATGTGTGATGATGTCATGTGCGATGATGTCATGTGTGGTGATGTCATGTGCGATGATGTCATGTGTGGTGATGTCATGTGTGGTGATGTCATGTGCGGTGATGTCATGTGCGATGATGTCATGTGTGATGTCATGTGTGGTGATGTCATGTGTGATGATGTCATGTGCGATGATGTCATGTGTGGTGATGTCATGTGTGGTGATGTCATGTGTGGTGGTGTCATGTGCGGTGATGTCATGTGTGGTGATGTCATGTGTGGTGATGTCATGTGTGGTGGTGTCATGTGCGGTGATGTCATGTGCGATGATGTCATGTGTGATGTCATGTGTGGTGATGTCATGTGTGATGATGTCATGTGTGATGTCATGTGCGATGATGTCATGTGTGGTGATGTCATGTGTGGTGATGTCATGTGTGGTGGTGTCATGTGCGGTGATGTCATGTGTGATGATGTCATGTGTGGTGATGTCATGTGTGGTGGTGTCATGTGCGGTGATGTCATGTGCGATGATGTCATGTGTGGTGGTGTCATGTGTGGTGATGTCATGTGTGGTGGTGTCATGTGCGGTGATGTCATGTGTGATGTCATGTGTGGTGATGTCATGTGTGGTGATGTCATGTGCGGTGATGTCATGCGCGATGATGTCATGTGTGGTGATGTCATGTGCGATGATGTCATGTGTGATGTCATGTGTGGTGGTGTCATGTGTGGTAATGTCATGTGCGGTGATGTCATGTGTGATGTCATGTGTGGTGATGTCATGTGTGGTGATGTCATGTGTGGTGATGTCATGTGCGATGATGTCATGTGCGGTGATGTCATGTGTGATGTCATGTGTGGTGATGTCATGTGTGGTGATGTCATGTGTGGTGATGTCATGTGCGATGATGTCATGTGCGGTGATGTCATGTGTGATGTCATGTGTGGTGATGTCATGTGTGGTGATGTCATGTGCGATGATGTCATGTGTGATGTCATGTGTGGTGGTGTCATGTGTGGTGATGTCATGTGCGATGATGTCATGTGTGGTGATGTCATGTGTGGTGGTGTCATGTGCGGTGATGTCATGTGTGATGTCATGTGTGGTGATGTCATGTGTGGTGATGTCATGTGCGGTGATGTCATGTGTGGTGATGTCATGTGCGATGATGTCATGTGTGATGTCATGTGTGGTAATGTCATGTGCGGTGATGTCATGTGTGATGTCATGTGTGGTAATGTCATGTGCGGTGATGTCATGTGTGATGTCATGTGTGGTGATGTCATGTGTGGTGATGTCATGTGTGGTGATGTCATGTGCGATGATGTCATGTGCGGTGATGTCATGTGTGATGTCATGTGTGGTGATGTCATGTGCGGTGATGTCATGTGTGATGATGTCATGTGTGATGTCATGTGTGGTGATGTCATGTGTGATGATGTCATGTGTGGTGATGTCATGTGTGATGATGTCATGTGTGGTGATGTCATGTGTGATGTCATGTGTGGTGATGTCATGTGTGATGATGTCATGTGTGGTGATGTCATGTGCGATGATGTCATGTGCGATGATGTCATGTGTGGTGATGTCATGTGCGATGATGTCATGTGCGATGATGTCATGTGTGGTGATGTCATGTGCGATGATGTCATGTGCGATGATGTCATGTGTGGTGGTGTCATGTGTGGTGATGTCATGTGTGGTGGTGTCATGTGTGGTGATGTCATGTGTGGTGGTGTCATGTGCGATGATGTCATGTGCGATGATGTCATGTGTGGTGGTGTCATGTGCGATGATGTCATGTGCGATGATGTCATGTGTGGTGGTGTCATGTGCGATGATGTCATGTGCGATGATGTCATGTGTGGTGGTGTCATGTGCGATGATGTCATGTGTGGTGGTGTCATGTGTGGTGATGTCATGTGTGGTGGTGTCATGTGTGATGTCATGTGTGGTGATGTCATGTGTGGTGATGTCATGTGTGGTGATGTCATGTGTGGTGGTGTCATGTGTGGTGGTGTCATGTGCGATGATGTCATGTGTGGTGGTGTCATGTGCGATGATGTCATGTGTGGTGATGTCATGTGTGGTGATGTCATGTGCGATGATGTCATGTGTGGTGATGTCATGTGCGATGTCATGTATGATGTCATATGACAATGTCATGTGTGATGATGTCATAGATTATGATGTCATAGGTGATGTCATGTGATGATGTCATGTGTGATGTCATGTGCGATGATGTCATGTGTGGTGATGTCATGTGTGGTGGTGTCATGTGCGATGATGTCATGTGTGGTGGTGTCATGTGTGGTGGTGTCATGTGCGATGATGTCATGTGCGGTGATGTCATGTGTGGTGATGTCATGTGCGATGATGTCATGTGCGATGATGTCATGTGTGGTGATGTCATGTGCGATGATGTCATGTGCGATGATGTCATGTGTGATGATGTCATGTGTGGTGATGTCATGTGCGATGATGTCATGTGTGGTGATGTCATGTGCGATGATGTCATGTGTGGTGATGTCATGTGTGGTGATGTCATGTGCGATGATGTCATGTGTGGTGATGTCATGTGTGGTGATGTCATGTGTGGTGATGTCATGTGCGATGATGTCATGTGCGATGATGTCATGTGTGGTGATGTCATGTGTGGTGATGTCATGTGCGATGATGTCATGTGTGGTGGTGTCATGTGCGATGATGTCATATGTGGTGATGTCATGTGCGATGATGTCATGTGTGGTGGTGTCATGTGTGGTGATGTCATGTGTGGTGGTGTCATGTGCGATGATGTCATGTGTGGTGATGTCATGTGCGATGTCATGTATGATGTCATGTGTGATGTCATGTGTGGTGATGTCATGTGCGATGATGTCATGTGTGGTGATGTCATGTGCGATGATGTCATGTGTGGTGGTGTCATGTGTGGTGATGTCATGTGTGGTGGTGTCATGTGCGATGATGTCATATGTGGTGATGTCATGTGCGATGATGTCATGTGTGGTGGTGTCATGTGTGGTGATGTCATGTGTGGTGATGTCATGTGTGGTGGTGTCATGTGTGATGATGTCATGTGTGGTGATGTCATGTGCGATGTCATGTATGATGTCATGTGTGATGTCATGTGTGGTGATGTCATGTGTGGTGATGTCATGTGTGGTGATGTCATGTGTGGTGATGTCATGTGTGGTGATGTCATGTGTGATGATGTCATGTGTGGTGATGTCATGTGCGATGTCATGTATGATGTCATGTGTGATGTCATGTGTGGTGATGTCATGTGCGATGATGTCATGTGTGGTGATGTCATGTGCGATGTCATGTATGATGTCATGTGTGATGTCATGTGTGGTGATGTCATGTGCGATGATGTCATGTGTGGTGATGTCATGTGCGATGATGTCATGTGTGGTGATGTCATGTGCGATGATGTCATGTGTGGTGGTGTCATGTGTGGTGATGTCATGTGTGGTGATGTCATGTGCGATGATGTCATGTGTGGTGGTGTCATGTGTGGTGATGTCATGTGTGGTGATGTCATGTGTGGTGGTGTCATGTGCGATGATGTCATGTGTGGTGATGTCATGTGCGATGTCATGTATGATGTCATGTGTGATGTCATGTGCGATGATGTCATGTGTGGTGATGTCATGTGCGATGATGTCATAGATTATGATGTCATAGGTGATGTCATGTGTGATGATGTCATGTGTGATGATGTCATGTGCGATGATGTCATGTGTGGTGATGTCATGTGTGGTGATGTCATGTGCGATGATGTCATGTGTGGGGATGTCATGTATGATGTCATGAGGCCGGCCTTAGCTCTTGCTGAGTATCTAGCAGTGGAAATTGTCGGTTTCTGTGTCTGTGGTCTCACTCATACTGCTGCAGACTGTAAACAAAGTCACAGGACCAGACATCCCTATATTGACCAAAACCAATCATTTCCAGCAAGTGGGAGGGGCCACATGCTGGGTGTTCCCAGCTCCGCCCCCTGCGGGCTCCTCGCTGTCTCTCTTGCTGACGTTGTGATTTAAGACTTTCAGGGTTTTTTCTTTACTGATATAAATGCAGCTGATTGTTCTTATGATGAAATACAGAAATCTGTGTTGCTGGGCAGTATTTCTCCCGTGTACGCGGGTATCTACGACGCAACCCAGGAAAAGGTGGGAGAGTTTTTATGCCCGGTATGTGCGAATACGTACATTTATTACCCACTTGCCCTCCGGAAGATTTACCCCCCATTCAGGACCAGGCCATGCGTCACTTTGACAATGGCGCGGTCGTGCGACATTGTACACAAACAACATTTATATGATTTTTTCCCACAAATAGTTTCTTTCGGTGGTATTTGATCGCCTCTGTGGGGTTTTTTTGTGCTATGAAAAAGAAAAAAAAAACCAATATTATTATTTTACTTTTCTACTATAAAACATCCAATAAAAAGTTGAAAAAAAATAAAAATTCTTCCTAAATTTTGGCCAAAATGTTTTCTGCTCCATATTTTTGGTAAAACAAATCCCAGTAAGTGTATATTGATTGGTTTCCGCAAAATGTAAAGAATCTACAAACTATGAGATATAAACTGGAATTTTTTGTTTTTACATTTTTTTATACTAGTAATGGCGGGGAAAAGCGACTTATAGCGGGACTGCAACATTGCGGTGGACAAATTAGACACTAAGTGACACTTTGTGGGAACCAGTGACAATAATACAGAGATCAGTGCTAAAAATATGCACTGTCACTGTACTAATGACACTGGTTAGGAAGGGGTTAAACATCAGGGGAGATCAAAGGGTTACCTGTGTGCCTAGCCGGTGTTTGTGTACTGTGCGCCTAGCCGGTGTTTATGTGTACTGTGCGCCTAGCCGGTGTTTATGTGTACTGTGTGCCTAGCCGGTGTTTATGTGTACTGTGTGCCTATCCAGTGTTTTTGTGTACTGTGTGCCTAGCCGGTGTTTATGTGTACTGTGTGCCTAGCCAGTGTTTATGTGTACTGTGTGCCTAGCCGGTGTTTTTGTGTACTGTGTGCCTAGCCGGTGTTTATGTGTACCGTGTGCCTAGCCGGTGTTTATGTGTACTGTGTGTCTAGCCGGTGTTTATGTGTACTGTGTGCCTAGCCGGTGTTTGTGTACCGTGTGCCTAGCCAGTGTTTATGTGTACCGTGTGCCTAGCCAGTGTTTATGTGTACTGTGTGCCTAGCCGGTGTTTTTGTGTACTGTGTGCCTAGCCGGTGTTTATGTGTACTGTGTGCCTAGCCGGTGTTTATGTGTACCGTGTGCCTAGCCGGTGTTTATGTGTACCGTGTGCCTAGCCGGTGTTTATGTGTACCGTGTGCCTAGCCGGTGTTTATGTGTACCGTGTGCCTAGCCGGTGTTTATGTGTACCGTGTGCCTAGCCGGTGTTTATGTGTACCGTGTGTCTAGCCGGTGTTTATGTGTACCGTGTGCCTAGCCGGTGTTTATGTGTACCGTGTGCCTAGCCGGTGTTTATGTGTACCGTGTGCCTAGCCGGTGTTTATGTGTACCGTGTGTCTAGCCGGTGTTTATGTGTACCGTGTGCCTAGCCGGTGTTTATGTGTACCGTGTGCCTAGCCGGTGTTTATGTGTACCGTGTGCCTAGCCGGTGTTTATGTGTACCGTGTGCCTAGCCCGGTGTTTATGTGTACCGTGTGCCTAGCCGGTGTTAATGTGTACCGTGTGCCTAGCCGGTGTTTATGTGTACCGTGTGCCTAGCCGGTGTTTATGTGTACTGTGTGTCTAGCCGGTGTTTATGTGTACCGTGTGCCTAGCCGGTGTTTATGTGTACCGTGTGCCTAGCCGGTGTTTATGTGTACCGTGTGCCTAGCCGGTGTTTATGTGTACCGTGTGCCTAGCCGGTGTTTATGTGTACCGTGTGCCTAGCCGGTGTTTATGTGTACCGTGTGTCTAGCCGGTGTTCATGTGTACCGTGTGCCTAGCCGGTGTTTATGTGTACCGTGTGCCTAGCCGGTGTTTATGTGTACCGTGTGCCTAGCCGGTGTTTATGTGTACCGTGTGCCTAGCCGGTGTTTATGTGTACCGTGTGTCTAGCCGGTGTTCATGTGTACCGTGTGCCTAGCCGGTGTTTATGTGTACCGTGTGCCTAGCCGGTGTTAATGTGTACCGTGTGCCTAGCCGGTGTTTATGTGTACCGTGTGTCTAGCCGGTGTTTATGTGTACCGTGTGTCTAGCCGGTGTTTATGTGTACTGTGTGCCTAGCCGGTGTTTGTGTACCGTGTGCCTAGCCGGTGTTTATGTGTACCGTGTGCCTAGCCGGTGTTTATGTGTACCGTATGCCTAGCCGGTGTTTATGTGTACTGTGTGCCTAGCCGGTGTTTATGTGTACTTGTGCCTAGCCGGTGTTTGTGTACCGTGTGCCTAGCCGGTGTTTATGTGTACCGTGTGCCTAGCCGGTGTTTGTGTACCGTGTGCCTAGCCGGTGTTTATGTGTACCGTGTGCCTAGCCGGTGTTTATGTGTACCGTGTGCCTAGCCGGTGTTTGTGTACCGTGTGCCTAGCCGGTGTTTATGTGTACTGTGTGCCTAGCCGGTGTTTATGTGTACTGTGTGCCTAGCCGGTGTTTATGTGTACTGTGTGCCTAGCCGGTGTTTGTGTAACGTGTGCCTAGCCGGTGTTTATGTGTACCGTGTGCCTAGCCGGTGTTTATGTGTACCGTGTGCCTAGCCGGTGTTTGTGTACCGTGTGCCTAGCCGGTGTTTATGTGTACCGTGTGCCTAGCCGGTGTTTATGTGTACCGCCCCCCGCAGGCGGAGGAGTATATAAAGCGGATTCTGCACAGAACGGCCGCTCTGTAGTCATATATGTCCGATGGACACTCAGGAAATGGTACAACCCATCCGCGTGTTTCCTGATATCAATGTATCAATACTGAGTGTTCACACAACAGAGTCATGTGACAAGAGGCTGCAGTCTTCCCCAAGCCATGTGAGAAGGCTGCGTTATAAATCAGATGGGTGTGTGCTTTGTTCTCGGCTTCCTTGTCTCCGTCTGGTCCTCACACAGCCCGGAGGAGTCTGAGAATCTGTCACAAGTATGTAGACGGCCATCCTCTGGCGTATGCCGGTGGTTCTGCCGGTCCGGGCCCCCTCCCCCCCTCTGACAGCAGATGTGTCACATTCCTCAGAGCCGCTTCCCATGACTCCCCCATCATGTACTCACACAACCGGCTCCCTGAGTCATGTGCGGGTCACCCGGAGGTCTCCTTTACATGTATTATTGTCTGTGTGACACCGAAGTCTCAATATTAGGGGGACCCCCGACACCCCTCCATGTACAATCCACAACATTCTTCTCTGGGTGACCTCCCTTCCTGAATGGGGAGACTCCTGGGGGCGTGTCTGGGGTTCACTTCATGTGGGCGGAGCTCATTCTAAGGTCCCGCCCTTTCCAATCCGGGGTCCCCCCAGCACTTCCTCCCTGTGATATGTGTCCGCTGTCCCATGTACTGTTCTTTGTATTCCTTCCTTTGTGTGAAATTCCCGGTGATCCTGCCAGTCCCTCTACTTTCCTATTACTGACCACACTAAGCAGGAGAACACAGCGTGGTCAGTTCTCTAGCTGTGCTGGGAACTCAGCCTGCTCTCCTTGAATGATCAGACTTGTCCTGACACCCCCAGCCCCCCAATTGCACAGCCATTTCCTAGGAAGCTTGGTGTGCTGCTGTTTCTTCTCCCCCAGCTCTTATGCAGCTGAGAACAGAGGGTAGGTGATCACTTATAGGGGGGAAAAATGTATTTATTTTATATCTCTACACAAATGTTTTGTCTTTCATTTCTATTTTATATGGAATATATTGTTTTACACGGTGATCGTTTCCAATCACTTCATATTAAAGTAGATAATAACCTGATCACTGAAATCTTCTATAAAGTGAAACATATTAATGTCATTTCAGTCTTTTTAAATCTGCATGTCATGAGGGAGAGTAGGGAGCACTGGTGGGAGCCCCCAGGGGGCGGAGTCTAAGGAGCAGCTGGTGTTCCAAAGGGGACCCCAATCAGGAAGGATCGGATTTAGCTTCATGCTGACCCCAGGTAGCCCCCCCATGGGGCTCTAATGTGAGGGTAGGGATGGAAGGCAGAGGAGTCCAGGGACAGTGGGCCAGGCAGCAGGACCGGGATGACACCAAGGAGTACAAGGCTGCACTGTTCCAGAGGGACAGCAGGAAGGACCAGGAGGCAGGACTGTGAACAACTCCGAAACCAGCAGGGACACAGCAGACCGACAGCGGGCCACTCCAGGCAGCAGGATAGTGGCCAACACCAGAGCCAATGGGAAGACAGGTCTGGAGTGGATGGGATGGGCAGTGGATGGGTGTGGGGTGTACCGGATGGGTGTGAGGTGTACCGGGTGGGTGTGGAGGGTACCGGATGGGTGTGGGGTGTACCGGATGGGTGTGGAGGGTACCGGGTGGGTGTGGGGTGTACCGGGTGGGTGTGGGGTGTACCGGGTGGGTGTGGAGGGTACCGGATGGGTGTGGGGTGTACCGGATGGGTCTGGGGTGTACCGGATGGGTGTGGAGGGTACCGGATGGGTGTGGGGTGTACCGGATGGGTGTGGAGGGTACCGGGTGGGTGTGGGGTGTACCGGGTGGGTGTGGAGGGTACCGGATGGGTGTGGGGTGTACCGGATGGGTCTGGGGTGTACCGGATGGGTGTGGAGGGTACCGGATGGGTGTGGGGTGTACCGGATGGGTGTGGAGGGTACCGGATGGGTGTGGGGTGTACCGGATGGGTGTGGGGTGTACCGGATGGGTGTGGGGTGTACCAGATGGGTGTGGAGGGTCTTGGATGGGTGTGGAGGGTCTTGGATGGGTGTGGAGGGTACCGGATGGTTGTGGAGGGTACCGGATGGGTGTGGGGTGTACCGGATGGATGTGGAGGGTACCGGATGGATGTGGGGTGTACCGGATGGATGTGGGGTGTACCGGATGGGTGTGGGGTGTACCGGATGGGTGTGGAGGGTCTTGGATGGGTGTGGAGGGTCTTGGATGGGTGTGGGGTGTACCGGATGGGTGTGGGGTGTACCGGATGGGTGTGGAGGGTCTTGGATGGGTGTGGAGGGTACCGGATGGTTGTGGAGGGTACCGGATGGGTGTGGGGTGTACCGGATGGATGTGGGGTGTACCGGATGGATGTGGGGTGTACCGGATGGGTGTGGGGTGTACCGGATGGGTGTGGAGGGTACCGGATGGGTGTGGGGTGTACCGGATGGGTGTGGGGTGTACCGGATGGGTGTGGAGGGTACCGGATGGGTGTGGGGTGTACCGGATGGATGTGGGGTGTACCGGATGGATGTGGGGTGTACCGGATGGGTGTGGGGTGTACCGGATGGGTGTGGGGTGTACCAGATGGGTGTGGAGGGTCTTGGATGGGTGTGGAGGGTCTTGGATGGGTGTGGAGGGTACCGGATGAGTGTGGAGGGTACCGGATGGGTCTGGAGTGTACCGGATGGGTGTGGAGGGTACCGGATGGCGTGGAGGGTACCGGATGGGTGTGGGGTGTACCGGATGGGTGTGGAGGGTCTTGGATGGGTGTGGGGTGTACCGGATGGGTGTGGAGGGTCTTGGATGGGTGTGGAGGGTACCGGATGAGTGTGGAGGGTACCGAATGGGTGTGGAGGGTACCGGATGGGTGTGGAGGGTACCGGATGGGTGTGGGGTGTACCGGATGGATGTGGGGTGTACCGGATGGGTGTGGGGTGTACCGGATGGGTGTGGAGGGTCTTGGATGGGTGTGGAGGGTACCGGATGGGTGTGGGGTGTACCGGATGGGTGTGGGGTGTACCGGATGGGTGTGGAGGGTCTTGGATGGGTGTGGAGGGTACCGGATGGTTGTGGAGGGTACCGGATGGGTGTGGGGTGTACCGGATGGATGTGGGGTGTACCGGATGGATGTGGGGTGTACCGGATGGGTGTGGGGTGTACCGGATGGGTGTGGAGGGTACCGGATGGGTGTGGGGTGTACCGGATGGGTGTGGGGTGTACCGGATGGGTGTGGAGGGTACCGGATGGGTGTGGGGTGTACCGGATGGATGTGGGGTGTACCGGATGGGTGTGGGGTGTACCGGATGGGTGTGGGGTGTACCGGATGGGTGTGGAGGGTCTTGGATGGGTGTGGAGGGTCTTGGATGGGTGTGGAGGGTACCGGATGAGTGTGGAGGGTACCGGATGGGTCTGGAGTGTACCGGATGGGTGTGGAGGGTCTTGGATGGGTGTGGAGGGTACCGGATGAGTGTGGAGGGTCTTGGATGGGTGTGGAGGGTACCGGATGGGTGTGGAGGGTACCGGATGGGTGTGGAGGGTACCGGATGGGTGTGGGGTGTACCGGATGGGTGTGGAGGGTACCGGGTGGGTGTGGGGTGTACCGGGTGGGTGTGGGGTGTACCGGGTGGGTGTGGAGGGTACCGGATGGGTGTGGGGTGTACCGGATGGGTCTGGGGTGTACCGGATGGGTGTGGAGGGTACCGGATGGGTGTGGGGTGTACCGGATGGGTGTGGAGGGTACCGGATGGGTGTGGGGTGTACCGGATGGGTGTGGGGTGTACCGGATGGGTGTGGAGGGTACCGGATGGGTGTGGGGTGTACCGGATGGGTGTGGGGTGTACCGGATGGGTGTGGAGGGTCTTGGATGGGTGTGGAGGGTCTTGGATGGGTGTGGAGGGTACCGGATGGTTGTGGAGGGTACCGGATGGGTGTGGGGTGTACCGGATGGATGTGGAGGGTACCGGATGGATGTGGGGTGTACCGGATGGATGTGGGGTGTACCGGATGGGTGTGGGGTGTACCGGATGGGTGTGGAGGGTCTTGGATGGGTGTGGAGGGTACCGGATGGGTGTGGGGTGTACCGGATGGGTGTGGGGTGTACCGGATGGGTGTGGAGGGTCTTGGATGGGTGTGGAGGGTACCGGATGGTTGTGGAGGGTACCGGATGGATGTGGGGTGTACCGGATGGATGTGGGGTGTACCGGATGGGTGTGGGGTGTACCGGATGGGTGTGGAGGGTACCGGATGGGTGTGGGGTGTACCGGATGGATGTGGGGTGTACCGGATGGGTGTGGAGGGTACCGGATGGGTGTGGGGTGTACCGGATGGATGTGGGGTGTACCGGATGGATGTGGGGTGTACCGGATGGGTGTGGGGTGTACCGGATGGGTGTGGAGGGTCTTGGATGGGTGTGGAGGGTCTTGGATGGGTGTGGAGGGTACCGGATGGGTGTGGAGGGTACCGGATGGCGTGGAGGGTACCGGATGGGTGTGGGGTGTACCGGATGGGTGTGGAGGGTCTTGGATGAGTGTGGAGGGTCTTGGATGGGTGTGGGGTGTACCGGATGGGTGTGGAGGGTACCGGATGGCGTGGAGGGTACCGGATGGGTGTGGGGTGTACCGGATGGGTGTGGAGGGTCTTGGATGGGTGTGGGGTGTACCGGATGGGTGTGGAGGGTCTTGGATGGGTGTGGAGGGTACCGGATGAGTGTGGAGGGTACCGGATGGGTGTGGAGTGTACCGGATGGGTGTGGAGTGTACCGGATGGGTGTGGAGGGTACCGGATGGGTGTGGGGTGTACCGGATGGGTGTGGAGGGTACCGGATGGGTGTGGAGGGTCTTGGATGGGTGTGGGGTGTACCGGATGGGTGTGGAGGGTCTTGGATGGGTGTGGAGGGTACCGGATGAGTGTGGAGGGTCTTGGATGGGTGTGGAGGGTCTTGGATGGGTGTGGAGGGTCTTGGATGGGTGTGGAGGGTACCGGATGGGTGTGGAGGGTACCGGATGGGTCTGGAGTGTACCGGATGGGTGTGGAGGGTACCGGATGGGTGTGGAGGGTCTTGGATGGGTGTGGAGGGTACCGGATGGGTGTGGAGGGTACCGGATGGGTCTGGAGTGTACCGGATGGGTCTGGAGTGTACCGGATGGGTGTGGAGGGTACCGGATGGGTGTGGAGGGTCTTGGATGGGTGTGGGGTGTACCGGATGGGTGTGGAGGGTACCGGATGGGTGTGGGGTGTACCGGATGGGTGTGGAGGGTACCACATGGACAGGGGGCAGGACTGTGGATGACACGGACACCAGTGGGAAGACGTGTGTAGAATGTACCACGGATGCAAATCCAGGAGATCTTCCTCCAGTTGGGGGTCTCTGATGGGCCTGAAGTAGAGAGACATGAAAAGTAGGACAACCTGCGGAGAACAATGGGGGATTCTCCATACATTTCCAACCTGCTGAAGAAGGAGGCAGATCAGGGAATTGTTGGCTCCTCGGTTATAATTGAAGGATTTTTGTTCCCGGCTCCTTTCTGTGCGGAATGTTCTTCAGATGAAAGAAGGGAAGGCGGCCTTTGAGGTGGCTGGGAAGAGGGTGGAGGAGGCGGAACACCCCGCTACGCCCGCTACGCCCGCATCCCGGAGATGAGATATTAGGGCGTCATCACAGATGAAAGGGGCTGTAAATATTATTATTATACAGGATTTATATGGCGCCAACAGTTAATGCAGCGCTTTACAACATGAGGGCAGACAGTACACTTACAATAAAGGAGGAATCAGAGGGCCCTGAGAGCTTACAATCTAGGAAATATCTTCCCTGTCATCCTGGATTCTGTCAGAACCTGTCACACCAGACACAGGGGCTGCCATTTCTGGTAATGCTAATTACCTGGCTGTGTCTGGCTTCAGCATTCCTCACCTCATCTCCTTCTTCCGGGTCTCAAAAAGAACTGAATCCAGGCAGCCAGGCATTTGGCATTTTCTGAGGGAGGTCAGTGCAGACCATATATATGTGAGAGTCAATGGAAGGTCTCATAGGACAGGTGAAGCTGCGGCCCCATTGTCCTGACATTTCCAGGGCGACTTTATACAGAAGTTTCAGCAGAGAAGACGCAATCCCATGTGACTTTGATGGATCTGTGTTGTGTTTTGTTGTGTTTTGTTGTGTTTTGTTGTGTTTTGTTTTGTTTTATTTTGTTTTGTTTTGTTTTGTTTTTTTAACCCTCTCCTCTCCTCCCCGGTCATCCTCACTGCCTAAAAACTCCCCTCCAATCACATTGCATTCACTCTGGAGCAAAACAGAAACGCATTTTCCCGCTCGCATTTTGCAAGCATAAGACGTGCGTTGCGCAGGGCGGACGATTCCAATGATTGGACCCTCCATGAGACAAACGCCACAAAGTAGCTCAATAACATATTCGTTGTGGAGAGTCACATGTATATTCAGTGCGCATTTTGATGCGTTTGTAGCCCGGCAAAAAAACGCATGCCGCTAACCACGATTGAGGTGTCATTAACAATTAGGCTGCGTTCACATCTACGCGTTTCCAAATACGCAGCAACCCACACAGGAAACGCCCACTTTGCCACGCAATTTAGAAATGCACTGCAAACACGCATCTCGCTTACGTCACCACAATGGCAATGCAAGCACAATACACGTTTCCAAAAACGCACTGCAAAGCGCACCTTTTCTGAGCAAGCCGTACGCGTTGTGGGCGGCGCAGATGCGAACGCTGCCCAAATGGCAACACAAGTGCGCCAAGCATTTGCCGCACATTACCATACCGTTTCCAAAATGTGCAGCAAAGCACCCATTTTCTGTGCGGGTCGCTGCATTTGGAAACGCACAGATGTGATTGCCGGCTAGTTGTTATTGACACCCCAAATCGCAGTTATCAGGCGAATGACAAAACGCGCCGAAAGGGTTCATGGGCTACTTTGGGGCATTCGTTGCGGGTAGTAAATCGGGCTGCTCTATGCATGAAGGGTGTTTGCTCGTGAGAGGCACAAAAAAATGCGAATGGGAACGTGCGTTTCCGCTACGCCGAGGTGGGAATGGAATGTGATTGGAGCTTTTAGTCAGGATGACCGGGGAGGAGAGGCGAGGGGTTAATTCTTATCGCTATCGATGGAATTCGGTGAAGTCTATGGGGAGAAGTCGCACCGCGAGTCGCACAGAAGTAGCTCAGGGACTTTATTTATTTTGCTAAGGCGACACCCATTAAAATGAATGCGTTTTGACTCGTCATGTGACTTTGTGTGAGGCGCGAGGCATCAGAAGTCGCACTAGTCTGAATCAGGGCTGGAAAATGCCGGTCGCCTGGCTACAATGTCCATCTTCTGACTTTGTTATTTTCAGAGTCATGTTATGTTACCAGGTCAGATATTATTCTAACCACTCGACCTCCGGAAGATTTACCCCCCCCCCCCCCCCCTCCTGTCCAGGCCATTTTTTGCGATACGGCACTGCGTTACTTCAACTGACAGTTGCGCGGTCGTGCGACTCTGTACATAAAATGTATCTTCTTTTTTCCCACAAATAGAGATTTCTTTTGGTGGTATTTGATCACCTCAGCGGTTTTTATTTTTTGTATTTTTTTAATCTATAAACAAAAAACAAAAAAGAGCGACAATTTTTGAAAATAAAAAACAATATTTTTTACTTTCTGCTATAAAACATCCAATAAAAAATGTAAAAAATCAAATTTCTTCATCAATTTATCCCAATCTGTATTCTGCTCCATATTTTTGGTAAAAAAAAATCCCAATAAGTGTCTATTGATTGGTTTGCGCAAAAGTTATCGTCTTCAAACTACGGGAAATATACTGGAATTTATTATTTATACAAGTAATGGCGGCGATCAGAGACTTATAGCGGGACTGCGACATTGCGGCGGAGAATTGGACACTAACTGATACTGTGTGGGAACCCGTGATATGAATACAGAGATCGGTGCTGATAATATACTCCGGGGGTAGTGAATAGAGGTTCAAGGAGGTCGGAATCACAAGTCTGTGCCAAGAAAGGTTCTTCGTGTCTTCTTTCCTTCTGTACTCTCTGCTAATAATAAATGTCCCCAATAATGTCCCCTCTTTACATCGGGGGCCCCATGAGAGTCACTCATCACATCGGGGGCCCCACCAGAGTCACTCATCACATCGGGGGGCCCCACCAGAGTCACTCATCACATCGGGGGCCCCATGAGAGTCACTCATCACATCGGGGGCCCCACCAGAGTCACTCATCACATCGGGGGCCCCACCAGAGTCACTCATCACATCGGGGGCCCCACCAGAGTCACTCATCACATCGGGGGCCCCACCAGAGTCACTCATCACATCGGGTGCCCAATCAGTCATTCGTCACATCGGGTGCCCAATCAGTCATTCGTCACATCGGGGGCCCCACCAGAGTCATTCATCACATCGGGGGCCCCATCAGAGTCACTCATCACATCGGGGGCCCCACCAGAGTCACTCATCACATCGGGGGCCCCACCAGAGTCACTCATCACATCGGGGGCCCCACCAGAGTCATTCATCACATCGGGGGCCCCACCAGAGTCACTCATCACATCGGGGGCCCCACCAGAGTCACTCATCACATCGGGGGCCCCACCAGAGTCACTCATCACATCAGGGGCCCCACCAGAGTCACTCATCACATCGGGGGCCCCACCAGAGTCACTCATCACATCGGGGGCCCCACCAGAGTCACTCATCACATCGGGGGCCCCACCAGAGTCATTCATCACATCGGGGGCCCCACGAGAGTCATTCATCACATCGGGGGCCCCACCAGAGTCACTCATCACATCGGGGGCCCCACCAGAGTCATTCATCACATCGGGGGCCCCACCAGAGTCACTCATCACATCGGGGGCCCCACCAGAGTCACTCATCACATCGGGGGCCCCACCAGAGTCACTCATCACATCGGGTGCCCAATCAGTCATTCGTCACATCGGGTGCCCAATCAGTCATTCGTCACATCGGGGGCCCCACCAGAGTCATTCATCACATCGGGGGCCCCATCAGAGTCACTCATCACATCGGGGGCCCCACCAGAGTCATTCATCACTTCGGGGGCCCCACCAGAGTCACTCATCACATCGGGGGCCCCACCAGAGTCATTCATCACCTCGGGGGCCCCATCAGAGTCACTCATCACATCGGGGGCCCCACCAGAGTCATTCATCACTTCGGGGGCCCCACCAGAGTCACTCATCACATCGGGGGCCCCACCAGAGTCACTCATCACATCGGGGGCCCCACCAGAGTCACTCATCACATCGGGGGCCCCACCAGAGTCACTCATCACATCGGGGGCCCCACCAGAGTCACTCATCACATCGGGGGCCCCACCAGAGTCATTCATCACATCGGGGGCCCCACGAGAGTCATTCATCACATCGGGGGCCCCACCAGAGTCACTCATCACATCGGGGGCCCCACCAGAGTCATTCATCAAATCGGGGGCCCCACCAGAGTCACTCATCACATCGGGGGCCCCACCAGAGTCACTCATCACATCGGGGGCCCCACCAGAGTCACTCATCACATCGGGTGCCCAATCAGTCATTCGTCACATCGGGTGCCCAATCAGTCATTCATCACATCGGGGGCCCCACCAGAGTCACTCATCACATCGGGGGCCCCACCAGAGTCACTCATCACATCGGGGGCCTCATGAGAGTCACTCATCACATCGGGGGCCCCACCAGAGTCACTCATCACATCGGGGGCCCCACCAGAGTCACTCATCACATCGGGGGCCCCACCAGAGTCACTCATCACATCGGGGGCCCCACCAGAGTCATTCATCACATCGGGGGCCCCACCAGAGTCACTCATCACATCGGGGGCCCCACCAGAGTCACTCATCACATCGGGGGCCCCACCAGAGTCACTCATCACATCGGGGGCCCCACCAGAGTCACTCATCACATCGGGGGCCCCACCAGAGTCACTCATCACATCGGGGGCCCCACCAGAGTCACTCATCACATCGGGGGCCCCACCAGAGTCATTCATCACATCGGGGGCCCCACCAGAGTCATTCATCACATCGGGGGCCCCACCAGAGTCACTCATCACATCGGGGGCCCCACCAGAGTCATTCATCACATCGGGGGCCCCACCAGAGTCACTCATCACATCGGGGGCCCCACCAGAGTCACTCATCACATCGGGGGCCCCACCAGAGTCACTCATCACATCGGGTGCCCAATCAGTCATTCGTCACATCGGGTGCCCAATCAGTCATTCGTCACATCGGGGGCCCCATCAGAGTCACTCATCACATCGGGGGCCCCACCAGAGTCATTCATCACTTCGGGGGCCCCACCAGAGTCACTCATCACATCGGGGGCCCCACCAGAGTCATTCATCACATCGGGGGCCCCATCAGAGTCACTCATCACATCGGGGGCCCCACCAGAGTCATTCATCACTTCGGGGGCCCCACCAGAGTCACTCATCACATCGGGGGCCCCACCAGAGTCACTCATCACATCGGGGGCCCCACCAGAGTCACTCATCACATCGGGGGCCCCACCAGAGTCATTCATCACATCGGGGGCCCCACCAGAGTCACTCATCACATCGGGGGCCCCACCAGAGTCATTCATCACATCGGGGGCCCCACCAGAGTCATTCGTCACATCGGGGGCCCCACCAGAGTCATTCATCACATCGGGGGCCCCACCAGAGTCATTCGTCACATCGGGGGCCCCACCAGAGTCATTCATCACATCGGGGGCCCCACCAGAGTCATTCATCACATCGGGGGCCCCACCAGAGTCACTCATCACATCGGGGGCTCCACCAGAGTCATTCATCACATCGGGGGCTCCACCAGAGTCATTCATCACATCGGGGGCCCCACCAGAGTCATTCATCACATCGGGGGCTCCACCAGAGTCACTCATCACATCGGGGGCCCCACCAGAGTCACTCATCACATCGGGTGCCCAATCAGTCATTCGTCACATCGGGTGCCCAATCAGTCATTCGTCACATCGGGGGCCCCACCAGAGTCATTCATCACATCGGGGGCCCCACCAGAGTCATTCATCACATCGGGGGCCCCATCAGAGTCACTCATCACATCGGGGGCCCCACCAGAGTCATTCATCACTTCGGGGGCCCCACCAGAGTCACTCATCACATCGGGGGCCCCACCAGAGTCATTCATCACATCGGGGGCCCCATCAGAGTCACTCATCACATCGGGGGCCCCACCAGAGTCATTCATCACTTCGGGGGCCCCACCAGAGTCACTCATCACATCGGGGGCCCCACCAGAGTCACTCATCACATCGGGGGCCCCACCAGAGTCATTCATCACATCGGGGGCCCCACCAGAGTCACTCATCACATCGGGGGCCCCACCAGAGTCATTCATCACATCGGGGGCCCCACCAGAGTCATTCATCACATCGGGGGCCCCACCAGAGTCATTCATCACATCGGGGGCCCCACCAGAGTCATTCATCACATCGGGGGCCCCACCAGAGTCACTCATCACATCGGGGGCCCCACCAGAGTCATTCATCACATTGGGGGCCCCACCAGAGTCATTCATCACATCGGGGGCCCCACCAGAGTCATTCATCACATCGGGGGCTCCACCAGAGTCACTCATCACATCGGGGGCC